>WNWK01010923.1:0-67474 GCA_009830355.1 Cherax destructor
GCTGCCTCCTTCACGCTGTCTTACCTCCCTCACGCTGCCTCCTTCATGCTGTCTTACCTTCCTCATGCTGCCTCCTTCATGCTGTCTTCCCTTTCCCCTCCGCTGCCTCCTTCACGCTGCCTTGCCTTCCTCACGCTGCCTCCTTCATGCTGTCTTACCTTCTTCATGCTGCCTCCTTCACGCTGTCTTACCTTCCTCATGCTGCCTCCTTCACGCTGTCTTACCTTCCTCACGCTGCCTCCTTCACGCTGTCTTACCTTCCTCATGCTGCCTCCTTCATGCTGTCTTACCTTCCTCATGCTGCCTCCTTCACGCTGCCTTGCCTTCCTCATGCTGCCTCCTTCACGCTGTCTTACCTTCCTCATGCTGCCTCCTTCATGCTGTCTTGCCTTCCTCACGCTGCCTCCTTCACGCTGCCTCCTTCATGCTGCCTCCTTCACGCTGTCTTACCTTCCTCATGCTGCCTCCTTCATGCTGTCTTACCTTCCTCACGCTGCCTCCTTCATGCTGTCTTGCCTTCCTCATGCTGCCTCCTTCACGCTGTCTTACCTTCCTCACGCTGCCTCCTTCATGCTGTCTTGCCTTCCTCATGCTGCCTCCTTCATGCTGTCTTGCCTTCCTCATGCTGCCTCCTTCACGCTGTCTTACCTCCCTCACGCTGCCTCCTTCATGCTGTCTTGCCTTCCTCATGCTGCCTCCTTCACGCTGTCTTACCTCCCTCACGCTGCCTCCTTCACGCTGCCTCCTTCATGCTGCCTCCTTCACGCTGCCTCCTTCATGCTGCCTCCTTCACGCTGTCTTGCCTTCCTCATGCTGCTTCCTTCACGCTGTCTTACCTTCCTCACGCTGCCTCCTTCATGCTGTCTTACCTTCCTCACGCTGCCTCCTTCATGCTGTCTTACCTTCCTCACGCTGCCTCCTTCATGCTGTCTTACCTTCCTCATGCTGCCTCCTTCATGCTGTCTTACCTTCCTCATGCTGCCTCCTTCACGCTGCCTCCTTCACGCTGTCTTACCTTCCTCATGCTGCCTCCTTCATGCTGCCTTGCCTTCCTCATGCTGCCTCCTTCATGCTGTCTTACCTCCCTCATGCTGCCTCCTTCACGCTGTCTTACCTCCCCATGCTGCCTCCTTCACACTGACTTACCTCCCTCATGCTGCCTCCTTCACACTGTCTTACCTCCCATGCTGCCTCCTTCACGCTGTCTTACCTCCCTCATGCTGCCACCTTCACGCTGTCTTACCTTCCTCATGCTGCCTCCTTCATGCTGTCTTACCTCCCTCATGCTGCCTCCTTCACACTGTCTTACCTTCCCCATGCTGCCTCCTTCAGCTGTCTTACCTCCCTCATGCTGCCTCCTTCACGCTGTCTTACCTCCCTCATGCTGCCTCCTTCACACTGTCTTACCTCCCTCACGCTGCCTCCTTCACGCTGTCTTACCTCCTCATGCTGCCTCCTTCACACTGTCTTACCTCCCTCACGCTGCCTCCTTCACACTGTCTTACCTCCCTCATGCTGCCTCCTTCATGCTGTCTTACCTCCCTCATGCTGCCTCCTTCACACTGTCTTACCTCCCTCATGCTGCCTCCTTCACGCTGTCTTACCTCCCTCACGCTGCCTCCTTCACGCTGTCTTACCTCCCTCACGCTGCCTCCTTCACGCTGTCTTACCTTCCTCATGCTGCCTCCTTCATGCTGTCTTACCTTCCTCATGCTGCCTCCTTCATGCTGTCTTGCCTTCCTCACGCTGCCTCCTTCACGCTGTCTTACCTTCCTCATGCTGCCTTCTTCACGCTGTCTTACCTTCCTCATGCTGCCTCCTTCACGCAGCCTTGCCTTCCTCATGCTGCCTCCTTCATGCTGTCTTGCCTTCCTCATGCTGCCTTCTTCACGCTGTCTTACCTTCCTCATGCTGCCTCCTTCACGCTGTCTTACCTTCCTCATGCTGCCTTCTTCACGCTGTCTTACCTTCCTCACGCTGCCTCCGTCACGCTGCCTTGCCTTCCTAATGCTGCCTCCTTCATGCTGTCTTGCCTTCCTCATGCTGCCTCCTTCACGCTGTCTTACCTTCCTCATGCTGCCTCCTTCACGCTGCCTTGCCTTCCTCATGCTGCCTCCTTCACGCTGCCTTGCCTTCCTCACGCTGCCTCCTTCACGCTGTCTTACCTTCCTCATGCTGCCTCCTTCACGCTGCCTTGCCTTCCTCATGCTGCCTCCTTCACGCTGCCTTGCCTTCCTCATGCTGCCTCCTTCACGCTGTCTTACCTCCCTCACGCTGCCTTCTTCATGCTGCCTTGCCCACCTAATGCTGTCACACAAAACACACACTCTTGCAGTGCATGTTGGTGTGTACGTGTTTGTGTGGAAGTGCATGTGTGTACGCCTGCAGATATTCCTCGTGGTGGAATGTGCGCACACACACTAGCCACGGTTCACTATGATGTTTATTCTTGTGTAACTCAGAAACATTAGCATTTTCCCTACATCCCTACATCATAGGTAGGGTAGTAGAGCCTAGCTCATCTCCACGGCTCTGACCTGTGCTGCTAGTGAAGAAACCTGATAACACTTATCTTCTCTGCGCGCGAACTGCTGCAAGCTAAATGAACTGACAGTTGCTGATAGCTATCCATTGCCTCTCATCCAGGAAATCCTACATTCGTTTGGTAACAGCAAGCTCTTTCTCAACCCTAGATGCGAAATCAGCTAGCCGGGCAATCCCTGTAGTGGAAAATGACGACAGGACAATGTTTTTTTTATGGTGTCAGGCTTCATCTAGTTGTAGAATGCCTTATGAATTCCAGAGAGCATCAACTAGCTTCCAGAGATCACCAACTAGCTTCCAGAGAGCACCATCTAGCTTCCAGAGAGCACCAACTAGCTTCCAGAGAGCACCAACTAGCTTCCAGAGAGCACCAACTAGCTTCCAGAGAGCACCAACTAGCTTCCAGAGAGCACCAACTAGCTTCCAGAGATCACCAACTAGTTTCCAGAGAGCACCAACTAGCTTCCAGAGAGCACCAACTAGCTTACAGAGATCACCAACTAGTTTCCAGAGAGCACCAACTAGTTTCCAGAGAGCACCAACTAGTTTCCAGAGAGCACCAACTAGCTTCCAGAGAGCACCAACTAGCTTCCAGAGAGCACCAACTAGCTTCCAGAGAGCACCAACTAGCTTCCAGAGAGCACCAACTACCTTCCAGAGAGCACCAACTACCTTCCAGAGAGCACCAACTAACTTCCAGAGAGCACCAACTAGCTTCCAGAGAGCACAAACTAACTTCCAGAGAGCACCAATTAGTTTCCAGAGATCACCAACTAGTTTCCAGAGAGCACCAACTAGTTTCCAGAGAGCACCAACTAGTTTCCAGAGAGCACCAACTAACTTCCAGAGAGCACCAATTAGTTTCCAGAGATCACCAACTAGTTTCCAGAGAGCACCAACTAGTTTCCAGAGAGCACCAACTAGCTTCCAGAGAGCACCAACTAGCTTCCAGAGAGCACCAACTAGCTTCCAGAGAGCACCAACTAGCTTCCAGAGAGCACCAACTACCTTCCAGAGAGCACCAACTAGCTTCCAGAGAGCACCAACTACCTTCCAGAGAGCACCAACTAGCTTCCAGAGAGCACCAACTAGCTTCCAGAGAGCAACTAGCTTCCAGAGAGCACCAACTAGCTTCCAGAGAGCAACTAGCTTCCAGAGAGCACCAACTAGCTTCCAGAGAGTACCAACTAGCTTCCAGAGAGCACCAACTAGCTTCCAGAGAGTACCAACTAGCTTCCAGAGAGCAACTAGCTTCCAGAGAGCACCAACTAGCTTCCAGAGAGTACCAACTAGCTTCCAGAGAGCAACTAGCTTTCAGAGAGCACCAACTAGCTTCCAGAGAGTACCAACTAGCTTCCAGAGAGCACCTACTAGCTTCCAGAGAGTACCAACTAGCTTCCAGAGAACAACTAGCTTCCAGAGAGTACCAACTAGCTTCCAGAGAGCCACGAATTTCATTGTTAACTGTGTATGGGGTAGGTACTAGCTAGCTTACTGGATGATGTGATCTACTTAAGTACCTCTGAGCAGCACGTGACTAACGACCCTGTGATTAATCTGTGTTTAATTAGCAAGTAGCTAACGACTATATAACTCATATGTCTTTGGTTTCCATCTGTCTTCTTGCTTATGTTAGTCTCCTCTTCAACAGGCAGCCTCTTCCTGACCCTCGTCTAATGCTTTCAAGACTTCATATGTTGTGATCATATCTCCTCTTACTCTCCTTGCTTCTCGGGTCATCAGATTGTTTTTACCTTTCCATGTAATGAATGTTTTGTTTAAGCACCTACAGTTTGAATGTTTTACCAGTACTGTCTAGTGAGCTTCTAGCTCTTCCAACAGACGTATACTAGGAGAGTATGAACGTTGTTGGAGCTCCTGGAACCCGGTGGACCATTGTGGAGCCTGGTGGAATCTTGTGAGAATTGCTGGAACATTTTTTGCACCTGATGGAACCTTGTGGAACTTGGTAGAATCTTCTAGAACCAGGTAGACTATTGAGGATTCTTGTGAAATCTAGTGGAACCTAGTTAATTTTGTTTACAACCTTGTGGATACTGTTAAAATCTGGTGGAACATTGTGGACCCTAGTAAAACCTGGTGAACGTATCACTCTATCCACTGTTGTGGTCCAGTGGATAGAGTGATGCTGGGCATGGCGACGCACGATCGAGTCCTGGCTAGCCGCAGTTCTATAAATGATAAAATATATATATATATATATATATATATATATATATATATATATATATATATATATATATATATACATATATATTATAATTTATTTATCTACTAATATATTAATGGGTAAAAGTGTTATGGTCAAGAAGTAGGTGTCAGGAGGCACAGTAAGGATCTCAGCTGCTGGACCGTGAAAGCTACAGAAGATTCTTCCAAACAGGAGTGTGTGTACACTCTGTCCTCTCATGTTTTTATTCCTCTCATTAATTTTACATCGTCAGCAAACAGACAGGTAAGACTCGATCCCTTCGGGTAGGTCATTTACATATATTAGGAACAGTAGCAGTGCTAGTAGTGATCCTTGTGGGACTCCACTTGTTACTTGATGCCTCATTTGCCAGGTCCTCGTCAGTTGCATGTGTTCTCTTGCATAGCTTTGCAATAATGTTTCTCAGATTAGTTACATTCCGTCAGTCTTACATAGGTCTTCTTTCTGGCGGTGACTCTGTTCATTTTCTTACCATTCCTGAAGTGAGGCTTCAGCTTTCTCCTCACATTCTTACTTCTTTAACAGACATCTTAATGTTGCTTCCCGGATACTCGTTTTGGGATATTTTAAGGTGAATTGTTTACAAAGGAATACTGTAAGTTACTGCTTAGAACCACACATGAACTTTGGTAAAACCCCTTTAAAACTTAGGGTAAATATATGTGACTTAGCATGGTTATAACTTAACAGTTACCTCTAACACTACTCAAAATTTATTCTAATTAATTATAGCTCATAAGAATGAGAAATGAGAATGAGAAATTAAGTCTCTGTATCGTCAGTTTAAACACTGCCTCACTGAACATGTCTCAGCGGCAGACAGATGATTCCATCTTAAAGGAAAACTTTCTCCCATAAGCTAAGAAATTTTAGACTGGATTTCTGCCATGCGTGTCGTAGGAGGCTACTAAAATGCGGGGAGCAAGGGGCTAGTAACCCCTTCTCCTGTATAAATTACTAAATTTAAAAAGAGAAACATTCATTTTTCTTTTTAGGTCACCCTGCCTCGGTGGGATACGGCTAGAGTATTAAAAAAAAATGTGTTTGGTAGTTGCATAGTGTGAAGAGGCATCACAGGGGATTGCTTATTACAAGTTAAGCAATTCATTGACCTGAGCTGCGAGACCTCAGTAGGGCATTGAGGATATTGTTAAGTATTCCACTGTGGATTCTGTAGTTATGAGAGCTACAAATTCCTTCCAGAGAGCCAGACTCGTAACAAAAATATTAAAGACCAGCGAGTGAGGCACCCAGGGTTTATTTAGTTTTTCATGATGTACGCCAAGCCTACCCGGCTGTGGGAATATCAATTGTTAAAAGAATCAGTGGAAAATGTGAATTTAAATGTACCACAAGAAGCGTACACCTTGTGATGTAGTATAATGTAGGTGACTGGAGGGCGAGGCCAGTGTTACTGGAGATGTAGGTGACTGAGGTGACTGGAGGAGGCCTGAGGTACTGGAGATGGAGGTGACTGAGGGCGAGGCCAGTGTTACTGGAGATGGAGGTGACTGGAGGGCGAGGCCAGTGTTACTGGAGATGGAGGTGACTGGAGGGCGAGGGGAGTATTACTGGAGATGTAGGTGACTGGAGGGCGTGGCCAGTGTTACTGGAGATGTAGGTGACTGGAGGGGGAGGCCAGTGTTACTGGAGATGTAGGTGACTGGAGGGCGAGGCCAGTGTTACTGGAGATGTAGGTGACTGGAGGGCGAGGCCAGTGTTACTGGAGATGTAGGTGACTGGAGGGCGAGACCAGTGTTACTGGAGATGTAGGTGACTGGAGGGCGAGGCCAGTGTTACTGGAGATGCAGGAGAGTGACTGGAGGGCGAGGCCAGTGTTACTGGAGATGGAGGTGACTGGAGGGCGAGGCCAGTGTTACTGGAGATGGAGGTGACTGGAGGGCGAGGCGAGTATTACTGGAGATGTAGGAGAGATAAAGAGCCTGAGGCAGGTCTGATATATGTGTTGAATAATAATAATGAACACACACACACACACACACATGATTGGAAGTTGAAGACTCAGATGAGTCAAAGGGATGTTAGGAAGTATTTCTTCAGTCACAGAGTTGTCAGGAAGTGGAATAGTCTGGAAAGTGAGGTAGTGGAGGCAGGAACCATACATAGCATTAAGACGAGGTATGATAAAGCTCATGGAGCAGGGAGAGAGAGGACCTAGTAGCGATCAGTGAAGAGGCGGGGCCAGTATCTGAGTCTCGGCCTCTGCAACAACAAATAGGTAAGTACATATATATATATATAATATATATATATATATATATATATATATATATATATATATATATATATATATATATATATATATATATATATATATATATTTCATTTATGTTAATGTAAAATTAATAATTTTGTATCAAAATAACCTTAGAAAACTTACCTAACCTTATTATAACAAGCGCAATTTAATTTAGCCTAATCCAACTAAATATATTTTAGATAAGTTAACAATTTAATAAACAAACACAATGAAATATAATTTTTTTTGGTTAGGTTCAAAGGTAATGAACTATCTGCACTCCTATACATGGTTACAATCATGAACAAATTACAAAGTAATGAGCCACTGACACGTCCGGGTGTGTGTGTGTGTGTGTGTGTGTGTGTGTGTGTGTGTGTGTGTGTGTGTGTGAAATTTAGTAAAAATGTATTACATAACTAGAGAAAATATAGAAACACATTTACAAATCAACACAGATGAGACAAACATTAATGTATTTGTACTTATAATAACTCATTAAAATTATGACCGGGTGTGGACGTGTCAGTGGCTCATTACTTTGTAATTTGTTCATGATTGTAACCATGTATAGGAGTGTAGATGGTTCATTACCTTTGTAACTAGTTCAGCTATCAAAACTTTGGGGTCCCCGGACCCATTATGTACCTTTGTAATCCTTTGACTACCACCCACAGGATGGATATGGGGTGCATAATAAAGATATTAAACTGTAAACTGAGACAAACATTAATGAACAAATTTATATTAGGAACAAGAGAGAGAGGAAGAGCCAGTAGACACAATGCAACTGCCACAGTAAATGAGGAATGTGGTGAGGTACGTAAGTATTCTGCCCAGTCAATCTACAAATATGGAAGGAAATTAAAATACCCACACCAGAAAGTATTCGAATGAATTATGGAAAGGGACAGTATTGTCTTGATAAGAAGAACTACAGACATTTTTCAGTCTGAGACGCGTCAGTTATCCCTTCTCACCAGAAGATCTTCAGACACGTCGACCGAAGCTCAACGTTGAAACAACCAGTACTAGAGTACACACTACAACCAGTACTAGAGTACACACTACAACCAGTACTAGAGTACACAGTACAACCAGTACTAGAGTACACACTACAACCAGTACTAGAGTACACAGTACAACCAGTACTAGAGTACACAGTACAACCAGTACTAGAGAGTACACAGTACAACCAGTACTAGAGTACACAGTACAACCAGTACTAGAGTACACAGTACAACCAGTACTAGAGTACACAGTACAACCAGTACTAGAGTACACAGTACAACCAGTACTAGAGTACACAGTACAACCAGTACTAGAGTACACAGTACAACTAGTACTAGAGTACACAGTACAACCAGTACTAGAGTACACAGTACAACCAGTACTAGAGTACACAGTACAACCAGTACTAGAGATACACAGTACAACCAGTACTAGAGTACACAGTACAACCAGTACTAGAGACAAGTACAACCAGTACTAGAGTACACAGTACAACCAGTACTAGAGTACACAGTACAACCAGTACTAGAGTACACAGTACAGACTAACAGTACATACAGAGTACACAGTACAACCAGTACTAGAGTACACAGTACAACCAGTACTAGAGTACACAGTACAACCAGTACTAGAGTACACAGTACAACCAGTACTAGAGTACACAGTACAACCAGTACTAGAGTACACAGTACAACCAGTACTAGAGTACACAGTACAACCAGTACTAGAGTACACAGTACAACCAGTACTAGAGTACACAGTACAACCAGTACTAGAGTACACAGTACAACCAGTACTAGAGTACACAGTACAACCAGTACTAGAGAGTACACAGTACAACCAGTACTAGAGTACACAGTACAACCAGTACTAGAGAGTACACAGTACAACCAGTACTAGAGTACACAGTACAACCAGTACTAGAGAGTACACAGTACAACCAGTACTAGAGTACACAGTACAACCAGTACTAGAGAGTACACAGTACAACCAGTACTAGAGTACACAGTACAACCAGTACTAGAGTACACAGTACAACCAGTACTAGAGTACACAGTACAACCAGTACTAGAGTACACAGTACAACCAGTACTAGAGTACACAGTACAACCAGTACTAGAGAGTACACAGTACAACCAGTACTAGAGTACACAGTACAACCAGTACTAGAGATTACACAGTACAACCAGTACTAGAGTACACAGTACAACCAGTACTAGAGAGTGCACAGTACAACCAGTACTAGAGAGTACACAGTACAACCAGTACTAGAGTACACAGTAAAACCAGTACTAGAGAGTACACAGTACAACCAGTACTAGAGAGTACACAGTACAACCAGTACTAGAGAGTACACAGTACAACCAGTACTAGAGAGTACACAGTACAACCAGTACTAGAGAGTACACAGTACAACCAGTACTAGAGTACACAGTACAACCAGTACTAGAGTACACAGTACAACCAGTACAAGAGTACACAGTACAACCAGTACTAGAGTACACAGATATACAGGGGTTGAACAAAATAACCTGGACACCTTTGGTGTCTTCCAAGACGATAATGTACCAGTTAACACCACTAAAGTTGTTTAAGATTGTAATGAAGATGCCTGCAGCACTACCCTGGGCACTAGGGTAGGGGCAGGATGCCTGCAGCACTACCCTGGGCAGGCGAGAGTGCTTGTAGGGCACTAGGGTAGGGGCAGGATGCCTGCAGCACTACCCTGGGCACACTGGGGGGAAAGGGGGTGGCATCTGCCCTGGTGGGCACTAGTTGGGCAGGGAGGCAGGCAGGTGAGGGCACAGTGGGCGAGGTTCAGTGTTCAGCTGGCAGTGAATACAAGAGTACGGTTGAACTGCGCTCTCCTGGGCTCGCTAGTCACCGTGCGTGCGTGAATATACACCTTCGTACAGGAAACATACACGTGTATCTAAACACAACAATTGCTTATGCGTATACACCTGCCCATACACCTACACACAAGTATGTACACACGTGAGCGCATACAACATACCTATGCGTACACTCAACTCGTTCAAATGCGTACATAGTACATTCATGTTCCTTCGTATATATTTATATATATATATATATATATATATATATATATATATATATATATATATATATATATATATATATATATATATATATATATATTATATATATATATATGCCTGCACAACAATAAAATGTATACACACAAGACATGCGTACACACACCACACATACACGTGACACATACGTGACACACACGTGACACACACGTGACACACACGTGACACACACGTGACACGTGACACACACGTGACACACACGCAGTGTTTTGTGTTAAAATAGTGTCAACAATGTTTGTATTTAACATATCAGCATTTGCTGGTTGCCTCAGCATGTTAATATTTGTGTGTGTGTTAATGGTGGTTTATGTGTGTTAATGGTGGTTTATGTGTGTTAATGGTGGTTTATGTGTGTTAATGGTGGTTTATGTGTGTTAATGGTGGTTTATGTGTGTTAATGGTGGTTTGTGTGTTAATGTTGGTGGTTTATGTGTGTTAATGTTTGTGGTTTGTGTGTGTTAATGTTGGTTGTTTGTGTGTTAATGTTGGTGGTTTATGTGTGTTAATGTTGTTGGTTTGTGTGTGTTAGTTATTTTGTGTTTTAAAACATACATACATACATACATACATACCATACGATGGTTATCATAGAATTTTTTTAGTGTATTTACGAGTGACACTATGGGAGACGTGGTGGCACTGTGAGAGGTTGACTGGCACCGCTAGACAGTGCTTGGAACAATGAACAGTGCTGGCACTGACACCTCTCCGAGTGCCATCAATGTTACGCTGAGGAATCAAATGTTTGTGAACATTCACCATGTCAGCATTGTAGGCATCCAGGATAATAGATACAGTGAATATCAAGAATTGATGTCAGTGAGTGTCAGTGTTGATGACTTGCGAGGTCACAGCAGAGCAAGATAATTGAATTGGTCATTATTCAGAATATTTTCAATACCAGTACAACGAACGAAAATGGCGACCCTCTTCTGGGTACCTTCATTTTTGTCTTTCAACTTTGATCGACCATGTTGTGGTGGGAAGGGTGGCAGATGCAGTTTAGTGAGGAAAAGTTCAAAATCCTAACTAATCCTTCGTAATGAAAATAACCTGAGGATTTTAATGCTAACCCATTTAGAACTTGATAATATATGATGTGAGAGGAAAGTAGGAGTCATAGAAAGAAGAAATCTCAAGCAAAGACAACCTTACATATACAATTAGAATTATATATAATGGTAGTCCAAAGGCTATGGCACAGCTCTGTACTTCATTAGTAAGACCTAATTTACATTGTGTGGTGCAGCTCTGGTTTGCAAACTGCAGAAGGGATATTATTGCATTTGAGAAAATACAGAGAAGGATGAGAAAATAAGTCCACTGTATAAGTTCTGAAGCCACATTGTATGAAAATACAGGGTGAGGAAGAAGTTATGATTGAAGTATACATAGAGAAGTTATGACTGAAGTATACATGGAGAAGTTATGACTGAAGTATACATGGAGAAGTTATGACTGAAATATACATGGAGAAGTTCTGATTGAAGTATACATAGAGAAGTTATGACTGAAGTATACATAGAGAAGTTATGATTGAAGTATACATGGAGAAGTTATGACTGAAGTATACATGGAGAAGTTATGACTGAAGTATACATGGAGAAGTTATGACTGAAATATACATGGAGAAGTTATGACTGAAGTATACATAGAGAAGTTATGATTGAAGTATACATGGAGAAGTTATGACTGAAATATACATAGAGAAGTTATGATTGAAGTATACATGGAGAAGTTATGACTGAAGTATACATAGAGAAGTTATGATTGAAGTATACATAGAGAAGTTATGATTGAAGTATACATGGAGAAGTTATGATTGAAGTATACATGGAGAAGTTATGATTGAAGTATACATAGAGAAGTTATGACTGAAGTATACTTGGAGAAGTTATGACTGAAATATACATGGAGAAGTTATGATTGAAGTATACATGGAGAAGTTATGATTGAAGTATACATGGAGAAGTTATGATTGAAGTATACATAGAGAAGTTATGATTGAAGTATACATAGATAAGTTATGACTGAAGTATACATGGAGAAGTTATGACTGAAATATACATGAAGAAGTTATGATTGAAGTATACATGGAGAAGTTATGATTGAAGTATACATGGAGAAGTTATGATTGAAGTATACATAGAAAGTTATGATTGAAGTATACATGGAGAAGTTATGACTGAAGTATACATGGAGAAGTTATGATTGAAGTATACATGGAGAAGTTATGACTGAAGTATACATGGAGAAGTTATGACTGAAGTATACATGGAGAAGTTATGACTGAAGTATACATGGAGAAGTTATGACTGAAGTATACATGGAGAAGTTATGATTGGAGTATACATGGGGAAGTTATAACTGAAGTATACATGGAGAAGTTATGATTGAAGTATACATGGAGAAGTTATGACTGAAGTATACATGGAGAAGTTATGATTGAAGTATACATGGAGAAGTTATGACTGAAGTATACATGGAGAAGTTATGAACAGTCAGAACAGTAGATTTAAGTTTGATAAATTAAAAATCTAATAGGATATAGGACAAGAGTGATTTAAGAACAGAGTAGATGAATGAAGTAGTCTGTTAGGTTACAACAATGTGAGGTCATTTATACCATGGTGCTTGTAGATCTTCACTGATATTTCTTGTTTATCTGACTTGTCTGTATATACACGGAATTCCTAATAGCATGGCGCTAGTGTGATGTCCCGGGTTTATATTCACTGCAAAAATCTATCTTTATGTCTTATGGTGTGATTTATGATGAATAAGACATGTGCTCCACTCCTGTGTATTTATATGTGATGTAGGTGTGAGCTGTTGCGAGGTGTAGCACTGAAGAGGCCTCAAGTTATACGAGCACACACTCTGCAGAGCAGAGCACCATGTGACTCACACCTGAGTTAGGAGGAAATGTTCAATTTTTCTGACAAAATACTGAAGAAGGTATCTTACTAGACCAGTAATTATCAATGGTACATCTTGTTGATGGTCTCTCACCTTTGTGGAAAACTGTTGATGGGGTAATGTAGTGTGCGCGCGCGCGCACGACAGTGGCCAACAAGTGATACAAACTATGCAAAATGAGCCATTTTACTATGATTGACAGTTGCTACAAGGTATTTTGTGAACTACCATCTTTAATTATTTTTCCTTGTAATTTCTGTGCAAATTTCCAATGGGTGAAACACTTACCATCTCTTATTTGAATTCGTTCAATTGGTCTACCAATTTGCAAAGAATTTTCTTTTGGTATCCCATTGGTTCCACTTTTTTTCTCTCAATTTATGACTGTTACCTTTTGTTAGCCTTGTAGTATGTCCTAAACTGTTGTATTTCTTCTTCAGCGTCCAGTTGTATTTCTTCCTCGGCGTCCAGTTGTATTTCTTCCTCAGCGTCCAGTTGTATTTCTTCTTCAGCGTCCAGTTGTATTTCTTCCTCGGCGTCCAGTTGTATTTCTTCCTCGGCGTCCAGTTGTATTTCTTCCTCGGCGTCCAGTTGTATTTCTTCCTCGGCGTCCAGTTGTATTTCTTCCTCAGCGTCCAGTTGTATTTCTTCTTCAGCGTCCAGTTGTATTTCTTCTTCAGCGTCCAGTTGTATTTCTTCCTCAGCGTCCAGTTGTATTTCTTCCTCAGCGTCCAGTTGTATTTCTTCCTCGGCGTCCAGTTGTATTTCTTCTTCAGCGTCCAGTTGTATTTCTTCCTCAGCGTCCAGTTGTATTTCTTCCTCAGCGTCCAGTTGTATTTCTTCCTCAGCGTCCAGTTGTATTTCTTCTTCAGCGTCCAGTTGTATTTCTTCCTCAGCGTCCAGTTGTATTTCTTCTTCAGCGTCCAGTTGTATTTCTTACTCGGCGTCCAGTTGTATTTCTTCCTCAGCGTCCAGTTGTATTTCTTCCTCAGCGTCCAGTTGTATTTCTTCCTCAGCGTCCAGTTGTATTTCTTCTTCAGCGTCCAGTTGTATTTCTTCTTCAGCGTCCAGTTGTATTTCTTCCTCAGCGTCCAGTTGTATTTCTTCCTCAGCGTCCAGTTGTATTTCTTCCTCGGCGTCCAGTTGTATTTCTTCTTCAGCGTCCAGTTGTATTTCTTCCTCAGCGTCCAGTTGTATTTCTTCTTCAGCGTCCAGTTGTATTTCTTCCTCAGCGTCCAGTTGTATTTCTTCTTCAGCGTCCAGTTGTATTTCTTCCTCAGCGTCCAGTTGTATTTCTTCCTCGGCGTCCAGTTGTATTTCTTCTTCAGCGTCCAGTTGTATTTCTTCCTCAGCGTCCAGTTGTATTTCTTCCTCAGCGTCCAGTTGTATTTCTTCTTCAGCGTCCAGTTGTATTTCTTCCTCGGCGTCCAGTTGTATTTCTTCCTCAGCGTCCAGTTGTATTTCTTCTTCAGCGTACAGTTGTATTTCTTCCTCAGCGTCCAGTTGTATTTCTTCCTCAGCGTCCAGTTGTATTTCTTCCTCAGCGTCCAGTTGTATTTCTTCCTCAGCGTCCAGTTGTATTTCTTCCTCAGCGTCCAGTTCTATTTCTTCCTCGGCATCCAGTTGTATTTCTTCCTCAGCGTCCAGTTGTATTTCTTCCTCGTCGTCCAGTTGTATTTCTTCCTCAGCATCCAGTTGTATTTCTTCCTCGGCTTCCAGTTGTATTTCTTCCTCAGCGTCCAGTTGTATTTCTTCCTCAGCGTCCAGTTGTATTTCTTCCTCAGCGTCCAGTTGTATTTCTTCCTCAGCGTCCAGTTGTATTTCTTCCTCAGCGTCCAGTTGTATTTCTTCCTCAGCGTCCAGTTGTATTTCTTCCTCAGCGTCCAGTTGTATTTCTTCCTCGGCGTCCAGTTGTATTTCTTCCTCGGCGTCCAGTTGTATTTCTTCCTCAGCGTCCAGTTGTATTTCTTCTTCTCTTCTTACATTACTGTATTCATTTCCTTCTCGCTTGTATCTCTTAATTCCTGATTGGCTCAATTTTTGTTTTCCTTCTTCAAAACTCTCCATTTCCATTCTTTATTCATTTCTTCTATTCCTCCTTTTGCCACTAAACTGTTTGATTCCATTTTCACATGTCGTAGAATTTTGTTTTTGTACAATTTTTTTTTTTAGGTAATATATTTCAAAGTCTCGCTGAAATACCGTTTAAAAGTATTGTATTTTCCTGTTTTATAAACCAGTCGTTCCTGTTTTATATTTTATTTATTAACACATCGGCCGTCTCCCACCAAGGCAGGGTGGCCTTAAAAGAAAAACTTTCATCATCATTCACTCCATCACTGTCTTGCCAGAGGGGTGCTTTACACTACAGTTATAAAACTGCAACATTAACACCCCTCCTTCAGAGTGCAGACACTGTACTTCCCATCTCCAGGACTCAAGTCCGGCCTGCCGGTTTCCCTGAATCCCTTCATAAATGTTACTTTGCTCACACTCCAACAGCACGTCAAGTATTAAAAAACATTTGTCGCCATTCACTCCTATCAAATACGCTCACACATGCTTGCTGTTTTATAATAATAATAATAATAATCATAATGATAATAATAATAATAATAATAATAATAATAATGATAATAATAATAATAATAATAATAATAATAATAATAATAATAATAATAATAATAATAATAATAATAATAATAATAATAATAATAATAATAATAATAACAATAATAATAATAATCATCATAATCATAATATAATAATAATAATAATAATAATAATAATATCTTTACTACAAGTACATGTACAAGGTATACAGACCATAGCTGACATCAATGACATACTACTATATAGAAAGCCCCTTGTTATGCAGAGCATTTCCCACAAATTAGGTCAGTTTTATCCCAGGATGCGACCCACACCAGTCGACTAACACCCAGGTACCCATTTTACTGATGAGTGAACATAGACAACCGGTGTAAGGAAACACGTCCCATGTTTCCACCCCTTCGCCAGTCGTTCCTGTTTTATAATCCAGTCGTTCCTGTTTTATAAACCAGTCGTTCCTGTTTTATAAACCAGTCGTTCCTGTTTTATAAACCAGTCGTTCCTGTTTTATAAACCAGTCGTTCCTGTTTTATAAACCATTCGTTCCTGTTTTATAAACCAGTCGTTCCTGTTTTATAAACCAGTCGTTCCTGTTTTATAAACCAGTCGTTCCTGTTTTATAAACCATTCGTTCCTGTTTTATAAACCAGTCGTTCCTGTTTTATAAACCATTCGTTCCTGTTTTATAAACCAGTCGTTCCTGTTTTATAAACCAGTCGTTCCTGTTTTATAAACCAGTCGTTCCTGTTTTATAAACCAGTCGTTACTGTTTTCTCGTCTACGTTAGATTTAACAACATATGCTGTTTCCTGTACAAGGTGTTCACTCCTTCCAAGTGAATTAACATGTGTGGGGGGAAGGTTCTCCCCACTCGCACCCCTAACCTCTCTCCAGGGATCCCCACCTCCCAGCACCTACAACCCAGCCCACTACCCATAACAACCCAGCCCACTACCCATAACAACCCAGCCCACTACCCATAACAACCCATCACATAAAACTGCCCAGGATAAGATAAATGGAAGTGAAGATGGCCAGAAATAAGATCTGTTGTACATGTGTAAAGAATCTTGGAGAAATATTAGGGGCATTGATTGTGAAATAGGTGGTAAAACATCCCATATATCATGTACAGAGCTTAATTCAACCAGGAGAAATGACCTAAAACAAGAAGACGTTTTCTGGATTTGCCCCAGTGAGTTGGAAAGCTGGTCGGGCATAAGAGAGGTACTGAAAAGTGAAAACCTAGAAAGCGTAAGAAAGTTCTTAAGGAACTTGCCAGATATACAGAGTGGTAAACAAGGTAAAGACCAAGGAGTGGAAATAAGAGTGGAGAACGTCACTCAGATCAAGTCGATAAAGAATAAAACTTGGGTACATAACATAGAGGGAAAGGAAAGGGAGGAAGAGAAGGTATAGCAGGAACAAACGAAAATGAAATAAAGGGTAGAAATACGCCTAGATGAAAGAAAACTAAGAGAATACAGATCAGGTGACAGAACTTGGAAAAGAAATAAACTCAGTAAATATAGACATTCAGAACATTTGCAGACACTGTGCAAAAGGCATGTGCCTATATGGCAGAGCTTGCTGGAATAAACACAACAGACAATATGCCAACATGTTGAGGAAGGGAAAGTGTCGCCTTAACAAAGAGTGCAGCAGGTACTTCCAGCCAGGGATGTGCAAAGCTTCAACACAGTTCAGAGAATATTATGACCTGACCTGTCCAGACCACCACGTAAAAGGAACGCGGCGCTACAGAGAAAACAGAAATGAAAAAATGAGCAGCAATCTTTTTTACACATAAAGAGAAACGATCGGGCCAAAGAAAGATACAAAAAGGGGAAATGCTACAGATGGGACAGATGGGCAGCAAAGTGGGACGTACCAAACCAGGCATCAGCCCATCAGGGCCGAATACAAAATCAAATGCAAAGTCAGTAGTGGAGAAACCAGGGGTATGTACACCAGGGGCCATACCAGGTAGTACATCACCAGTGGTACTAACGAAACACAAAGCAAGACAAAACCTCCCAAATGGTAACTCCTGCTTCATATTCGCAAATATTCAGGGTTTGAAATCAAATAAAAACGACAAAGTTAGTTATGTCAGTGGGCTCCTCTCAGAAGCGAATGCCATGTTTGGAGCATTTACAGAAACACACACAAGGGATGTTTTGGACGGAGAGATAAAGATAGAAAACTATAACATGTATAGATCTGCACTCTGTGTTGCACACAAGTGCTGAACTCTACGAATGATATAGTAGAAATTCTAGGCATTAAAGTTGAAAATAGGAATTTGGTAATTATCCTAGTATACAAACCACCATCAGCAACTGCTGAGGAATTCACAGATCAGTTAAAGAAGATAGATAGCTATTTGGATAGGCTAGAAAATCCCACACCAAATATTTTCCTCTTTGGAGATTTTAATCTCCCTCATGTAAAATGGAAGATGGCGCAACGTAATGTTATACCAGAAATATCTCCTGGAAGCACCCTGGCTCAACAGGCACATACCAGGGAACTAATGAGGCGCTGTGAAAAGTACTCATTGAACCAACAGATAATTGATCCCACTAGAAATGAAAATACCCTGGATTTGATATTCACAAACAACGAGGAACTAATCAGAGACATAACAGTTACAAAAACAATATACTCTGACCACAACATAGAAGATCAAACTAGTATTAACTCAGGGTTAGGGAACTGCGTCACTAATGTTAGAGACGGAATGTTCAGTAAGTTTAATTTTAACCATAGAATTAACTGGGAAAAAATAAACCAAGAGCTATCAGACATATCTTGGGAATCAGACATGAGCACCCTAAATCCCCACCAGTGCCTAGAGAAGCTGAATACAGAAGCATACAAGGTAATGTATGAAACACGTACCATTGAGGAAACCCCGAAGAAGATCAGATATAGAGAGAGAGCGTAGGAGATGGTACAGGAGAAGAAAACGGGTTACTGAATTGCTTAAAAACACAAATATGTTGCAACAGAGGAAAGATTGTCTTAACCGAGAGATCACTGAATTAGAGCAAAAACTTAAGATGTCATACCTAACAGAAGTACAAAGGGCTATACAGGATATTGCAAGAAACCCAAAATATTGCTATTTCTATGCAAAATCCAAGCTAAGAACTGCCTGTAGAATTGGACCATTATTGAGAGGAGATTCGTATACTGACAATGAACAGGAAATGAGTGAAATCCTAAAAGAACAGTATGAGTCGGTGTTCAGCAAACCACTAAATGACAGCAAAGTAGAGAATATTGAAACATTTGTCACAAAAGCAGAAGGCCAACTAACTGGACAACATGTCCACTCACTCAGCACCTGGACCAGATTCATGGAATGCTCTGTTTATAACGAAGTGCAAAGTACCACTAGCACGAGACCTCGGTATTCTTTGAGGAAAGAGCTTAGATCTAGGTGAAATACCGGAGGTCTTAAAGAGTGCAGACATAGCTCCTCAGCATAAGAGAGGTAGTAGACCACTACCTGGTCTAATTTGTCGTGGTAAGTACCTGGTCTAATGTGTCGTGGTAAGTACCTGGTCTAATTTGTCGTGGTAAGTACCTGGTCTAATGTGTCGTGGTAAGTACCTGGTCTAATTTGTCGTGGCAAGTACCTGGTCTAATTTGTCGTGGCAAGTACCTGGTCTAATTTGTCGTGGTAAGTACCTGGTCTAATGTGTCGTGGTAAGTACCTGGTCTAATGTGTCGTGGTAAGTACCTGGTCTAATGTGTCGTGGCAAGTACCTGGTCTAATTTGTCGTGGTAAGTACCTGGTCTAATTTGTCGTGGTAAGTACCTGGTCTAATTTGTCGTGGTAAGTACCTGGTCTAATGTGTCGTGGTAAGTACCTGGTCTAATGTGTCGTGGTAAGTACCTGGTCTAATTTGTCGTGGTAAGTACCTGGTCTAATGTGTCGTGGCAAGTACCTGGTCTAATGTGTCGTGGTAAGTACCTGGTCTAATTTGTCGTGGTAAGTACCTGGTGTAATGTGTCGTGGTAAGTACCTTGTCTAATGTGTCGTGGTAAGTACCTGGTCTAATTTGTCGTGGTAAGTACCTGGTCTAATGTGTCGTGGTAAGTACCTGGTCTAATTTGTCGTGGTAAGTACCTGGTGTAATGTGTCGTGGTAAGTACCTGGTGTAATGTGTCGTGGTAAGTACCTGGTCTAATGTGTCGTGGTAAGTACCTGGTGTAATGTGTCGTGGTAAGTACCTGGTCTAATGTGTCGTGGTAAGTACCTGGTGTAATGTGTCGTGGTAAGTACCTGGTCTAATGTGTCGTGGCAAGTACCTGGTCTAATGTGTCGTGGTAAGTACCTGGTCTAATTTGTCGTGGTAAGTACCTGGTCTAATGTGTCGTGGCAAGTACCTGGTCTAATGTGTCGTGGTAAGTACCTTGTTAATGTCGTGTAAGTACTGTAATGTTGACCTGTGTCTAATGTGTCGTGGCAAGTACCTGGTCTAATGTTCTGGTATACCTGGTCTAATTTTCTCAGTACTCTTCTAATGTCGTCAATACTCTTCTAATGTCGTAAGTACTCTTGTCTAATGTGCGTTAAGTACCTGTCTAATTTTCTTTCTCTCTCTCTCTCTCTCTCTCTCTCTCTCTCTCTCTCTCTCTCTCTCTCTCTCTCTCTCTCTCTCTCTCTCTCTCTCTCTCTCTCTCTCTCTCTCTCTCTCTCTCTCTCTCTCTCTCTCTCTCTCTCTCTCTCTCTCTCTCTCTTCCCACGATGGGCAATTTCTCTCCAATACAATCTCATTTAAATATTTTTTCCAGTTTAGTTTCAATTAGCCTATAAATTTCTTCACTTAATTTTACATTTTCTGTATTAATCCATCTTCAAAATTTATTTATATCAATATTTCTCTCTTTTTTTTTCAACGTTTTCAGTTTTTTTAATCTCTTGTGTTCGTTGTTTTGAGAAACATTTAAGTCAAGTGTTTCCTGACGCGGGTCTTAACTCATATGAAGACCCGCAGCTGGAGCTGGCTTACCCCTCCACCCCTTTTAAAACAAATGATGTCAGTCTTTTTAATTGAGAAACATTTTATGGGTCGATAAGACGATGTTATTACTTGGTCATTCCTAAGCATCTTGTCTCTTATCAGGGGTTATGAAGTCGTTTGTATTCACCTCCTCGTTCTCCCTTGACAATCTTAAAGTTATACATTCTAATACTGATGCAGTGTCTTAGCTTTCTTCTCTGTTTATTCCTTGTGCTTATATGTTATTCTCAGCGGACGGCGCGTATATTTCTCATGTTTTCTCATTATTATTCATGTCACTGTAGTGCTGACATCCACTCTGCAGTGTCTACTCTCTTTTATTTCTTGTGGTTGTTCTTGGATTGTGTACTCACTCAGCTGTACTCACCCAGCTGTACTCACCCAGCTGTACTCACTCAGCTGTACTCACTCAGCTGTACTCACCCAGCTGTACTCATCCAGCTGTACTCATCCAGCTGTACTCACTCAGCTGTACTCACTCAGCTGTACTCACCCAGCTGTACTCATCCAGCTGTACTCACTCAGCTGTACTCACCCAGCTGTACTCATCCAGCTGTACTCATCCAGCTGTACTCACTCAGCTGTACTCACTCAGCTGTACTCACCCAGCTGTACTCATCCAGCTGTACTCATCCAGCTGTACTCACTCAGCTGTACTCACTCAGCTGTACTCACCCAGCTGTACTCACTCAGCTGTACTCACCCAGCTGTACTCATCCAGCTGTACTCATCCAGCTGTACTCACTCAGCTGTACTCACTCAGCTGTACTCACCCATCTGTACTCATCCAGCTGTACTCACTCAGCTGTACTCACTCAGCTGTACTCACCCAGCTGTACTCATCCAGCTGTACTCATCCAGCTGTACTCATCCAGCTGTACTCACTCAGCTGTACTCACCCAGCTGTACTCACTCAGCTGTACTCACTCAGCTGTACTCACCCAGCTGTATTCAACGGGCTGTGTTTGACTGTGTCGAGACTCCGCTCCTGGACCCGTTTCTTAGAACACGTTGATCGGCATCACTGATTTCTGATTTCTTAAGCCTTATCATACCTACTCTTGAAGGTGTGTACTGATGTTGACTCTACACTGCTGCCTCATCCAAGTCATTCCACTTCAGAGACTAAAAAAATACTTCTTGACATCCCTGTGGTTCAGCTGTGTCTTCTACTTCCACCAGTTTCTCCTTAATCCTGGTCCTCTTAAATTGAAACAGTCTGCCCCAATCCGCCATATCTATTATTCCCTAGGATTTTGCATATCGTAATTATGGCTCTCCCTTTCCTTCTCTCCGCCAGGGTCGTCAGGGTAGTACCAGAACTAACAGGAGAGGGGTGAAGGAACCTCTCATATTTAACGGTACATCTCTTAGTTCTGGTACTAGCTTGGTTACAAACCTTTACGTGGTTTATGAAGTGTGGGCTCCATGATGTGGCCACGTACTCAATGATAGGCCTAACATATAAGTTGTATATAATGTTTTCAAGGATTCTTTATTCGGATTCCTGAATGCTATTCTGAGGTTCGCTAATCTTGCATTTGTCGCTGATGCTAGACGGTTTGTGTATGTCTGGTGAAATGCTTGGTGTTATGTTTACCCCAGGTCCTTGACGCTCGCTGGTATTTGTAGATTCTCTCCGTCCAAGCTGTACTCTGTGTCCGGTCTGCCTTACCTTTCTCCAATTCGCATGATCTTATAGTTGTTCTGATGGAACTCAAGAAGTCACTTGTTTGACCATATCTAGTCTCTTGAGGTCTTCCTAAAGTTTATTACTGTCCTCTCTTGTGTTTATTCTTCTCACTAACTTTACATCTTCAGCAAGAAGTGACACTTTTTTACATGTATGAGGAGCAGTAGTGGTCTTATTGATCTTCGACTTCCTCTACTCTCCTGTTTTGATCTTCATGCCAACTGTTATCTCAAGTCTCTACTCTCTCCTGTTTTGACTCATGCCTAACGATTCTCAGCCTCACCTCTCTGTTTGATTCTCTGCCTAACTGTTATTCTCAAGTCTCTACTCTCTCCTGTTTTGATCTCTCATGCCTAACTGTTATTCTCAAGTCTCTCTACTCTCTCCTGTTTTGATCTCTCATGCCTAACTGTTACTCTCAAGTCTCTACTCCTGTTTGATCTCGCTAATTATCTATTCTACTTCTCTGTTTGATTCTATGCCTAATGTTCTCGTCTGTAGTTCCTGACCCACTGGAACACTCTGCCTTTTAACCCTGCCTGGTCTTCTAGTTTAGGTTTTAATCTCTAATGTTTTACTGTATCATATGCTTCCTGCAGTCCAGGAAGAGTCATTTGCTTATAGTTCAGTGCCTCTTTTCTGACCCTCTTTATAAGTAAGGGGACTATACTTGCCTTTTCCAGTTCCCTGGCACTTATTCTGATTGGAGTGATTGGTTGTGTAACTTTGCTTTTAGGTCATATAGTGACTATGTTCAGCACCCATGGAAATATGTTATCTGGTTCCATTGCTTTTGTTAGAAGCTCACTTAGTAGATTCATCGCCTCTTTTGTTGTGTTGGTTCTTGCTAGCAGCTGTTGATCTGGACTAACTACAGTACAGTCTCGTAACTCTCCACTTTCTTTAGTAAAGATCTTTATAAAGCTTTTGTAAAATTCTTCATACACTTCCCTTTCATTCTGTGTCACTCTCTCATTCTCCTTCGTCATTATTATCCACTTTTGTCCTACACAGTCGTCCTTTTTTCTTGTGTGGCTGTGGAGTAACTTGATCTTTCTTGGTCTTGTCTGCTGTATAATTAGCAAACTAACACCATCCCTCCTTATTACTGGGTGTTCCATCAGGTTCTCAAACCATAATACCACATGATCGCTGCCACCTGGCGCTTCTCTCTTAATAATATCAGTTATATCACAATAGTTGTGTGGTATAAACAGGTCGAGTCTTGTTAGCTCTCCTCCTTCCTTCATTCCTCTTGTTTTCTTTACATGTCTTAGAAAAATTTTCATTACTTTTCCTACAGGTCTCTGATTCACCTAATTGTGGTTCCAGGGGTCAAGTCATAGCTTGTCTCCATGTTTCTGGTCCTCCACTAGGGTCTGAAGTGTCACAGTCAGTCTCCTTATGGTTGAAATCTTTTGGCACTGGGAATTTAATTTTGCTTTTTATCTTTCTCAGCCACTGTTTCCAATGTGTTGTTATTGTTTGGTTATTATGAGCAAACTCCTCACTTGGGCTCCTCTCACACAGCAAGATCTTGTGTGTGTGTAAGTTAGTTACCATTTTGCCCTAGGCACATGTCGATTAGACACTAGGCCTGTTGTATGTGTGTGTGTGTGTGCGCGCTTACCTAATTGTGGTTGCAGGGGTCGAGTCACAGCTGCTGGCCCCGCCTCTTCACTGCTTAGCACTGTCTGTCTGTGTCAGGTCTGGACGCGACCAACTTACATTATTCACATTAAACGTTGTGGCGATAAACAGCTTCGTTTTCCCACAACATTTTAATTCCTTTATTTTAAAATTGGTTATTGTTGGTAATGTTTCCTTAAAGAAGCAAATATCGTAGTGACTAAGTCAACACAGAGGAAACTCCTGGGAACCTTTCGTTCGTTTCCCAGCACCATCAAGGACCTTCACACCATCAAGGACCTTCACACCATCAAGGACCTTCACACCATCAAGGACCTTCACACCATCAAGGACCTTCACACCATCAAGGACCTTCACACCATCAAGGACCTTCACACCATCAAGGACCTTCACACCATCAAGGACCTTCACACCATCAAGGACCTTCACACCATCAAGAACCTTCACACCATCAAGGACCTTCACACCATCAAGGACCTTCACACCATCAAGGGACCTTCACACCATCAAGGACCTTCACACCATCAAGAACCTTCACACCATCAAGGACCTTCACACCATCAAGGACCTTCACACCATCAAGGACCTTCACACCATCAAGGACCTTCACACCATCAAGGACCTTCACACCATCAAGGACCTTCACACCATCAAGAACCTTCACACCATCAAGGACCTTCACACCATCAAGGACCTTCACACCATCAAGGACCTTCACACCATCAAGGACCTTCACACCATCAAGGACCTTCACACCATCAAGGACCTTCACACCATCAAGGACCTTCACACCATCAAGGACCTTCACACCATCAAGGACCTTCACACCATCAAGGACCTTCACACCATCAAGGACCTTCACCATCAAGAACCTTCACACATCAGGACCTTCACACCATCAAGGACCTTCACACCTCAAGGACTTTCACACCATCAAGGACCTTCACACCATCAAGAACCTTCACACCATCAAGGACCTTCACACCATCAAGGACCTTCACACCATCAAGAACCTTCACACCATCAAGGACCTTCACACATCAAGGACCTTCACACCATCAAGGACCTTCACACCATCAAGGACCTTCACACCATCAAGGACCTTCACACCATCAAGGACCTTCACACCATCAAGGACCTTCACACCATCAAGGACCTTCACACAATCAAGGACCTTCACACCATCAAGGACCTTCACACCATCAAGGACCTTCATAGGATCAATCATCTTCCTTGGATCAAGCTGAAGATGGTCGTGGGGACCCACAAAAGTGCTTTAGTTTTCTCAGTTTATTTTTCACTGGGTCATTGTTTTTCTTATATATTGTCTTAAGTTTTATAATACTTTCTTCCTCATGTACAAATTTAAAAAAAAATATTCCATATATATTTTCTTGCCACGTAAAAAATCGTTCAGAAAATTATTATTATTATTATTATTATTATTATTATTATTATTATTATTATTATTATTATTATTATTATTATTATTATTATTATTATTATTATTGTCGTTGTTGTTGACGGACACTATTGAGTTTTTAGTACGACGTTATATTGCCGTAACAATATTGTCGTAACAATATTGTCGTAACATTATTGTCGTAACAATATTGTCGTAACAATATTGTCGTAACAATATTGTCGTAACAATATTGTCGTAACAATATTGTCGTAACAATATTGTCGTAACAATATTGTCGTAACAATATTGTCGTAACAATATTGTCGTAACAATATTGTTAAGTGTGAGCACAATGGTGTGTCTTTGAACACATGATGTGACAGTATGCAGTTGTATGTGATCTCTGAACACATAATGTTAGAGTATTGTTATTTTTGAGCTCAGTGTGAGCCCAGAAGTGTTCAGTTCCACAATCTCTTCGATCTAGAGTAGAAAGTGAACACTTCTGTGAGGGACTGACCACCTCAAACACTACACCTTCAAGACTGACGAGCTCATCAGGTCGTCTTTACATCACTGCTGCTGCTGTTTATAACACTTGTCACCTCTGTATTCGACTGAAGAAGCCAGAAGAGCGGGCGAAACGTTTCTACAATAAAGATGTCTAAGTTATGTACATGTGTCTCACTTATCTTCTTAACAGTATTGTATGTCATTAGTATAATGACATACACAAACAACTACAGATGACACATAGTGTTCTCTTGTCACCTCACACACATCTGTATATAATGTCATATCTCTTGTCACCTCACACACATCTGTATATAATGTCATATCTCTTGTCACCCCACATATGAGTGTATAGTGCAATGTGTCTTGTCACCTCACTTGCAAAGGCAACTGCTTAAGAAGATATTTCTCTCCTAGCTGGTCTACCTACCTGGAGTCTACAAGAGTCTACCTGGAAGGTATTACGGGATCAACGCCCTGGGCCCGGTCCACGACCAGGGCCGCGGGAGGGATCAGGGTCTTATTAACTAGGCTGTTACTGCTGGCCGCACGTAGTTCAACATACGAACCACAGCCCGGTTGATCCAGCACTGACTAGGTATCTGTCCAGCTCCCTCTTGAAGACAACCAGGGGTCTGTTGGTAATTCCACTTATGGCTGGCGGGAGGTTGTTGAACAGTCTTGGGCCCCGGAGACTTATTGTGTTTTCTCTTAGTGTACTAATGGCGCCCTACTTTTCAATGACTGTATGTTGCATCGCCTGTCAAGTCTTTTACTTTCGTAGGGAGTGATTTCTGTGTGCAGATTAGGGACCAGTCCCTCCAGGATCTTCCAGGTGTAGATTATGATGTATCTCTCTTGTCTGCGCTCCAATGAGTACAAGTCAAATGCTTGCAGGCGTTCCCAGTAGTTAAGGTGTTTGATGGAACTTATACGTGCAGTAAAGGTTCTCTGTACATTCTCTAGATCTGCAATTTCACCTGCCTTGAATGGAGATGTTAATGTACAGCAGTATTCCAGCCTAGAGAGAACAAGTGATTTAAAAAGGATCATCATTGGCTTGGCATCTCTTGTCTTGAATGTTCTCATTATCCATCCTATCATTGTCCTTGAAGATGTGGTAGTGTCACTGTTATGATCCATGAAGGTGAGATCCTCAGACATTACCACTCCCAGGTCCTTCACATTACTTTTCCGCTTTATTGTGTGATCAGAGTTTGTAGTATACTCAGTTCTAGTTATTAGTTCCTCCAGTTTTCCATAACGGAGTAGTTGGAATTTGTCTTCATTGAACATCATATTGTTCTCAGTTGCTCATTGGAAAACTTGGTTTATATCTTTTGGTAGTAACAATTTCTTGCAAGTTATATACACTGACACAAGTTATATACACTGACGCAAGTTATATACACTGACACAAGTTATATACACTGACGGATCTAAGCAGGAGTCTTCTGGCAGGGCTGCATCTGCTCTTGTTGACACCTTCCTAGTTAACAACGACAACAACTTAGTTGAGTTAGGCATTGGAAGTAACAACTGGTCGTCTACACTGCAAACTGAATTTTTTGCCATCATAATGACGTTAAAGTTAACTTATGACACTGAGCTTGACTCTTTGATTATTACTCTTTCTGTATGTCATAAATGAAGGCTCTTGACTCAAATAATGACTCCAACAACATACTCATTAAAGAAGCCAGATACACAGACTCAAAAATATAGGAAAAAAGAATTAATGTATAATTGTTATAGATTCCATCACACACTGGATTACTCCTTCATGATAAAGCTGATATGTTAGCCAAGAAGACTACCATGAAGGAGAATGTAGAATATAACTTTGGTATATCTGTGTCTAGTTATTTCATCAAATCCTGCCACATGCAGTGTGTGTAAATAATTTAGCCTGTTTGTGAATTGTTAAGCATTTCAAATCTCTTTTGTTGTCCATTACATGTGTCAGGATGTGATGAAATAACTTTGAAAGCAGCCTGGTGCCCCGGGGTATGGGAAACATCGTCTAGCTCCGGCTAGGCGCCCATACATCTGGGGTCTAGCTCCGTGGTAAAGTACTCTGATACAGAGTTTGCAGGTTCGAATCCTGCTGTGGACGTAGAGACATATATATATATATATATATATATATATATATATATATATATATATATATATATATATATATATATAATATTATATATATTATAATATATGTATCTTTGTATAATGTGATACCTCTTGTTACCTCACGTACATCCGTGTATAATGTCAGGTCACGCTGCTACTTGCATTGACTTGATTCAACTTTAGTTAGAGTAAAATGATGAGTGTTAAATGAAGCTGTGTTGTGAGAGTATTGCATTTTCCCCATAAGAGTCACTACACAAGTTTGCATGGCTCTTGCTGGTGCTGTTGCGGCTCCTGCTGCTGGTGCTACTGCTTCTGCTGTTGTTATTTCTGCTGCAGCTCTGCTGCTTTGCTTATTGCTGTGACTGCGGCAGCAGACTCCCGTCTCTTCGTCTTCACTTTATAAAATCCTTCAATATAGGTATCCTACGAAGATCAGAAAAAATCAGTATAGTGAGGTGTAGGATGTCACAGGAGCTGTGGGACCAGTCCACTCCCGGGTCTGCCAGACTCTGCGGTCACACACCACAAGGGCCATCATTCCTTTCTACCAGGCTGGCTTGCCGACCTTATCTAGTGCCGTGGAGGACGCCCTTCTTGCCTCGAATGACCTTGTTTACCTTTCAGCTACCACAATTACAAGATTTTACAGCACTCGTGCGCGCCTGTACCCACCCACGTATTTGTACCCAAATTGGCGAACATAGTGGCGCAGAGGTGACATAGTGGCGCAGAGCTGACATAGTGGCGCAGAGCTGACATAGTGGCGCAGAGCTGACATAGTGGCGCAGAGCTGACATAGTGGCGCAGAGCTGACATAGTGGCGCAGAGCTGACATAGTGGCGCAGAGCTGACATAGTGGAATATAGATGGCATATTAGAAACGTTGTTTCTATGGCACATTGGGCCCATGCTTGAATGAGGAGAAAGCCTATCAGTTGTAAAGCCCAGACAACAGAGCGTAAGTGCTCACACTAAAGCCAATAAACTTCATGGCTTTATATCAGGAAGTAAAAATAAGTTCAACTGTTGACATCGTTGGTGATGCCTCAGATCATGTCGATCACTTCTGGTTTTCTATGTTTCATTGTGGACATTAAAGTCGCTGGAAAACATACACAAGATGACACATTTGATCACCTGTGTCCAGAAACTTTCTAGGAGTTTGACGAATTGAATTTGATCCTTTGTGAGGCACTGACTTTGATACTTTGTGAGGCACTGACTTTGATACTTTGTGAGGCACTGACTTTGATACTTTGTGAGGCACTGACTTTGATACTTTGTGAGGTACTGACTTTGATACTTTGTGAGACACTGACTTTGATACTTTGTGAGGCACTGACTTTGATACTTTGTGAGGCACTGACTTTGATACTTTGTGAGGCACTGACTTTGATACTTTGAGGCACTGACTTTGATACTTTGTGAGGCACTGACTTTGATACTTTGTGAGGCACTGACTTTGATACTTTGTGAGGCACTGACTTTGATACTTTGTGAGGCACTGACTTTGATCCTTTGTGAGGCACTGACTTTGATACTTTGTGAGGCACCGACTTTGATACTTTGTGAGGCACTGACTTTGATACTTTGTGAGGCACTGACTTTGATACTTTGTGAGGCACTGACTTTGATCCTCTGTAAAGGTCAAGTATTTTCGAGAAGCTTTAGAAATAAGTTAGACAGGTACATGAGTTGGTGTTGTTGGGTGTATGACCTGCCTTGCATGGGTCACTTGACCTCTCCTGATAGACCAATCACAACCCCAGGGAGAATGTCTTGAAGCAGGGAGGGAGGGAGACGGGAGTTGTCAGCCCTCGAGCTGTGGCTAAGATTTCATCTCTTGATATTGTGTTACTTCTTGCTGACCCCCTCACATCCCCCCCCCCTCCCTCCTCCTCAGCTTCCTACCTTTATTCCCACTTACTTTATCCCTACTTATTCCACCAGTCTCGTCTTTTCCGTCTCTTCTCTAAAGTCCCATTTATCTTCAATCATTACTACTGTAATAATGTTGGTAAGAATTACTGACATTATGTTAGGTAAAAGATCACAAGTGCAACTAATGTGATATTTTACTGTGGCAACGTTTCGCTCTCCAGGAACTTTGTCAAGCCATTACAACACTACAAGTAACGCTGACAACACTACAAGTAACGCTGACAACACTACAAGTAAAGCTGACAACACTACAAGTAACGCTGACGACACTACAAGTAACGCTGACAACACTACAAGTAACGTTGACAACACTACAAGTAACGCTGACAACACTACAAGTAACGTTGACAACACTACAAGTAACGCTGACAACACTACAAGTAACGCTGACAACACTACAAGTAACGTTGACAACACTACAAGTAACGCTGACAACACTACAAGTAACGCTGACAACACTACAAGTAACGCTGACAACACTACAAGTAACGCTGACAACACTACAAGTAACGCTGACAACACTACAAGTAACGCTGACAACACTACAAGTAACGCTGACAACACTACAAGTAACGCTGACAACACTACAAGTAACGCTGACAACACTACAAGTAACGTTGACAACACTACAAGTAACTCTGACAACACTACAAGTAACGCTGACAACACTAAAAGTAACGCTGACAACACTACAAGTAACGCTGACAACACTACAAGTAACGCTGACGACACTACAAGTAACGCTGACAACACTACAAGTAACGCTGACAACACTACAAGTAACGCTGACAACACTACAAGTAACGCTGACAACACTACAAGTAACGCTGACAACACTACAAGTAACGCTGACAACACTACAAGTAACGCTGACAACACTACAAGTAACGCTGACAACACTACAAGTAACGCTGACAACACTACAAGTAACGCTGACAACACTACAAGTAACGCTGACAACACTACAAGTAACGCTGACAACACTACAAGTAACGCTGACAACACTACAAGTAACGCTGACAACACTACAAGTAACGCTGACAACACTACAAGTAACGCTGACAACACTAAGTAACGCTGACAACACTACAAGTAACGCTGACAACACTACAAGTAACGCTGACAACACTACAGTACGTCTGACAACACTACAAGTAACGCTGACAACACTAAAGTAACGCTGACAACACTACAGTAACGCTGACAACATACAAGAACGCTGACAACACTAGCAAGTAACGCTGACAACACTACATTTAACGTTGAAACACTACAGTAAGCGTGCTGACAACATAAGTACGCTGACAACCTACAAGTACTTGCTGCAACGTCCAGTAAGTCTGTGACAACTGCAGGTTCGTGCAACGCTCAGTACGCTTGACGTTTATACTCTTCAGAAGAGTTTAAGTCCTTGTATTCACTCTGGCTAGGTGTAACGTCTATCTGAACTTCCTCCTGTCTTGTGACTCTACATTGCTATAAGTTTATTCTCTTGGAGGTCAACAGTACTCATATGTCTGTGCTGTCTAACTCTCGTACGCGCCAGTCACTATTATCCTTTTCCCAAATTTGTAATTATCATCTTGTCTTATTTTTCTCGTTGCTTTCTACTTGATCTTCATTGATCCGCTCGTTAAACTGTTCAGTCTCTTACTGGTTGATAGTCTTCAATATACAGTACTGTTCTGGTGAATTTGTTCAAGTCACTTCTGTGACGTTTGTGCAGGTGTTGTGAACTGTTCTCACTTCTTGTACTGGGTTGTAAGTACAGGTGATCGAGGAACTAAGTTCCAGCAGTCTTGTCACCTGGTTGTACTTCTGTGAACTGTTCCAGTCACTGTACTTTACTGGTGTAAGTGGGTGTCTGGTGAACTGTTCCAGTCACTGTCTTGTGACTGGTTGTAAGTGCAGGTGTCTGGTGAACTGTTCCAGTCACTGTCTTGTGACTGGTTGTAAGTGCAGGTGTCTGGTGAACTGTTCCAGTCACTGTCTTGTGACTGGTTGTAAGTGCAGGTGTCTGGTGAACTGTTCCAGTCACTGCTTGTGACTGGTGAAGTGCGGGTGTCTGGTGAACTGTTCCAGTCACTGTCTTGTGACTGGTTGTAAGTGCGGGTGTCTGGTGAACTGTTCCAGTCACTGTCTTGTGACTGGTTGTAAGTGCGGGTGTTTGGTGAACTGTTCCAGTCACTGTCTTGTGACTGGTTGTAAGTGCAGGTGTCTGGTGAACTGTTCCAGTCACTGTCTTGTGACTGGTTGTAAGTGCAGGTGTCTGGTGAACTGTTCCAGTCACTGTCTTGTGACTGGTTGTAAGGCAGGTGTCTGGTGAACTGTTCCAGTCACTGTCTTGTGACTGGTTGTAAGTGGGTGTCTGGTGAACTGTTCCAGTCACTGTCTTGTGACTGGTTGTAAGTGCAGGTGTCTGGTGAACTGTTCCAGTCACTGTCTTGTGACTGGTTGTAAGTGCGGTGTCTGGTGAACTGTTCCAGTCACTGTCTTGTGACTGGTTGTAAGTGCAGGTGTCTGGTGAACTGTTCCAGTCACTGTCTTGTGACTGGTTGTAAGTGCGGGTGTCTGGTGAACTGTTCCAGTCACTGTCTTGTGACTGGTTGTAAGTGCAGGTGTCTGGTGAACTGTTCCAGTCACTGTCTTGTGACTGGTTGTAAGTGCAGGTGTCTGGTGAACTGTTCCAGTCACTGTCTTGTGACTGGTTGTAAGTGCGGGTGTCTGGTGAACTGTTCCAGTCACTGTCTTGTGACTGGTTTATACTTTATTATCAGAAGAGTTTTTTACGTTTCCCTCTTTTGTTTCCTCTGGCTCAGTGTGTCTCTCTATCCTGCTTTACTTCCTCCTTAGTCTTCTGTGTTCTCTCATTGCTATAAGTTTATTCTTCTTGAGGAGGTCAACATAACTTAATTTCTTCTGTGTTGTCTAACTCTCGTAGCCGCCAGTTAACTATTAATTCTCTTTCTCTTCCACAATTTTTAATTATCTTCTGTTGCTCTTATTTTTTTCTCTGTTGTCTTTTCTACCCTTATCTCTCATTATCCCCTCGTTAATCACTTTCTCAGTCTCTTTACTGATGATATCTCTCTCAATATACAGTACTGTTTTCTCAAAGAATTTGCTTTAAGCAAACTTTCGTGACTTATTAGCGTGTTGCAAAGACTTTCTTCCTCTCTATTATGTTTAAATAACATAAAAACACAAGAATGGAGGAACACTGCAGAAGGCCTACTGGCCCATACAAGGCAGGTCCTTATCAAAACCACCACTACCCAAAGCTACCGAAGAATTTACTTCTTACCCACGACACCAATGAAACCCAGCCCCTCCCACTCGTATATTGTACAATCTCTTTTTAAAGCTGCCTAATGTCCTAGCCTCTATCACCCTACTCGGATGATTGTTCCACGCATCCATAACTCTGTACTTACCTATGTCTTTTCTAAATCTAATTTTATCCAACTTAAATCCGTTATTTCTGGTTCTCACCTGGTTTAACACCCTCAGTACTTTATTAATATCACCTTTGTTTATGCCCATCATCCACTTGTACACCTCGATGATATCTCCCGTCATTCTACGTCTCTCCAGATAGTGGAGATTCAACGCTCTAAGTCTATCTTCATACAGGAGATTCCTTATACAGTAAATCACTTTAGTCATTCTTCTCTGTATGTTCTCCAATGAATCTATATCCATCCTGTAGTAAGGAGACCAAAACTGAGCTGCATAATCCAAATGAGGTCTCATTAGTGATGTATAGAGCTGTAAAATAACTTTTGGACTTCTGTTGCTTATACTTCTTGAAATAAATCCTAGTAATCTGTTAGCCTTATTGCGCACACTTAGGCACTGTTGTCTTGGCTTTAGATTTCTGCTTACCATGACTCCCAAGTCTTTTTCACATTCTGTATGATCAAGCTCTACTTCACCTAGTTTATAAATTCGAGGGTTATTTTCATTACCAAGGACTAGAACTTTATACTTGCCCACATTGAACTTCATCTGCCACTTTTCAGACCAAGACATTAATTTATCCAAATCCTCCTGGAGTTCATTGGTATCCTCATCATAATGAATCATACGGCTTATTTTTGTATCATCAGCAAATTTACTCATGTCACTTGTAATTCCTTCATCAAGGTCATTTATGTAAATTATGAACAACAATGGGCCTAAAACTGATCCTTGTGGAACGCCACTAGTGACTAATCCCCATTCAGATTTGACCCCATTAATGGAAACTCTCTGCTTTCTATTGGTAAGCCATGCCTCTATCCATGCTAGAACTTTACCTCCTATACCATGAGCTGCCACCTTTCTTAAGAGTCTCTTGTGAGGTACTCTATCGAAGGCCTTACTGAAATCCAAGTAAACTATATCATATTCTTTATCACTGTCTACTGCCTCAAATGTTTTATTGAAAAACGTCAGTAAATTTGTCAGGCAGGAACGACCTCTCGTGAACCCATACTGAGATTCATTAATCAAATTATGTTCTTCAAGGTGACTTCTAATAATGTCAGCTATAATTGATTCTAATAATTTGCCTACTATAGACGTGAGGCTTATTGGACGGTAATTTGATGGAATTGACTTATCCCCTGATTTGAATATAGGAACTACATTAGCTATCTTCCACATCTCTGGCACAATACCAGTTAGGATGGACGTATTAAACACATTCGTTAATGGCTGACTAAGTTCCATCTTGCATTCTTTAAGTACCGTGGAAAACAACTCGTCGGGTCCCGGGGACTTATTTTGCTTCAGTTTATCTATCTGTTTGATAACCATGTCCCTCGTGACAGTAATATTAGTTAACTTGAATTGTTCAGGAACTGAATAATTGTTAATTTCTGGAATCTCATTTACGTCTTCTTGTGTAAAGACTGACAAAAAATAGTCATTAAATAATTTGTTATCCGTCAGCTGTCCATTCACAACCGCTCAAGGAAGGTTCCTTGACGCTGGTGAGGGGCTCTTGATCTAGGGAATTGGATCTGTGTTCCAGTTCCTTGAATTAAGCCTGAATACCTTCCATCCCCTTCCCCCCACAGGCGCTGTATAATCCTACGGGTTTAGCGCTTCCCCATTATTATAATAATAATGTCCATTCCCAATTTTCAGAGGTCCTACTTTATCCCTCCCCTTCGTCCTATACACTTGAAAGAACCTTTTGGATTAGTCTTTGATTCTTTAGCAACTCTAAATTCATAATCACGTTTAGCTTTTCTAATCCCCTTTTTTTACTTCTCTTTTAAACTGAACATATTGATCAATAAGGTTAACCTCTCCTCTTTTGATGCGCACATAAATTCCTCTTTTCTCCCCTAATAGATGTCTTAGCCTCCTGGGTTCATTAGGGATCGTTGTTATTTGACCTAATTTCTCACTGGGGAATATATATACTCTGAGCACGTTGTACATTATTAAGAAAGAAATCATAAACGCAGATCCCATCGTAATCGTAAGTATGATCATCGTCAATAAACTCATTAGCTAGATTACCCCAATCGAGATTAGACAGGTGTTCCCTAAGTCCATTATAATCGACAGAACGAAAATCAGGAACTTTTACCGTATTATCATTATTCTGGTACTCCCAGTTAATATTAAAAGTAATGGATTTGTGATCACTTGCGCCAAGCTCTTCAGTGATCTCCAGATTATTTACGAGTATTTATTTGACAAGACAGGAAAAAAATCACTAGCGTGTGTGTGTACTCACCTATTTGTGGTTGCAGGGGTCGAGTCATAGCTATTGGCCCCGCCTCTTCACTGATTGCTACTAGGTCCTCTCTCTCCCTGCTCCATGAGATTTATCAAACCTCGTCTTAAAACTATGTATGGTTCCTGCCTCCACTACGTCACTTTCTAGACTATTCCACTTCCTGACAACTCTATGACTGAAGAAATACTTCCTAACATCTCTTTGACTCATATGAGTCTTCAACTTCCAATTGTGACCCCTTGTTTCTGTGTCCCCTCTCTGGAACATCTTGTCTCTGTCCACCTTATCTATTCCTCGTAGTATTTTATATGTCGTTATCATGTGTCTGTCTGTGTGTGTCTGTCTGTGTGTGTCTGTCTGCCTGTGTCTGTCTGTGTCTTGCCTCTGTATACAGAATAAAGAATTTTTGAATAATCAGGTTTATAAACTACGTTTTTTATGTGTGCCTAATTCAGCATGAAGGCAACAGATATGATGATGTACTTACTGAGGGACGAATTCCTCTTTATATATTATTATTATAAATATTTTATGTCTGTTTATAGTTGGAAATCATGTATCGTAACCTCCACAATCTGAGACAACTGACCAGTAATTACACTTTGTTTAGTGTTTACTGAAAGTGTAGTGTTTTTTACACGTCTAAATGATTTCCGGAGATTTGCTAGCATACTAGCACACATTGTAACAATGTACTCTGCTCTAGTAACTTTGTGGCCATGTTAGAGTGCTCTAAGTGCCTGCAGTTGATGTAAAAGGTGCCATGTTGCCAGCAGTGCCTGCCCTCAAAGTGGTCTTGTTATGTTGGCGTAGAGGTAAGGTCGATGTGATGTAGTCCAGAGGAAGATCATTGTGTGACAGCGTGAAGGAGTTGCAGACAGTGCAAGATATAATAACATAAGCGAGTGAAGTATGTAGCAGCATTTTAAGAGACGATCGTGGTTGGATCACTGGAAGAGAGGATCAGTGGAGGGCATTGTAGTGAGGATCAGTGGAGGGCAGTGTAGTGAGGAGTGGAGGTGGTAGGCACTGGGCCCGGGGGCAGAGTGTGCCGTCAAGGAGTCACAACGTGTGTTGGCACCATGTACTGCTACCAGCCTCTCTTCAGGCGACGGAGAGCCAGGAAACAAATGCCGCACCCGCACCCGGAGTGCCGGCCACAGCACCCGGAGTGCCGGCCGCAGCACCCGGAGTGCCGGCCGCAGCACCCGGAGTGCCGGCCGCAGCACCCGGAGTACCGGCCGCAGCACCCGCACCCGGAGTGCCGACCGCAGCACCAGGAGTGCCGGCCGGAGCATCCGCACCAAGGGTGCCGACCGCAGCACCAGGAGTGCCGACCGCAGCACCAGGAGTGCCGACCACAGCACCAGGAGTGCCGGCCACAGCACCAGGAGTGCCGACCACAGCACCAGGAGTGCCGACCACCTGTTCTCACCTCCCTAATACAAGGTAATGTATCATGCTAACACAAAGTAATGTATCATTCTTACACATAGTATTGTATCATTCACAATATCCATCATTTTTACATATTATCATCAACACAACTTTGTATAGTTTTGTGGGACATGGGTTGTGTGGCCATCGTCCATCCACTAGCATAATCACTACAACAATCTCACTGTAATCTTTACTCTTAAATTGATGCCTGGCTACACTCCCCAGAGCTACCACAGGGGATCCTGCTCCTCTCTGTGATGCCTGGCTACACTCCCCAGAGCTACCACAGGGGATCCTGCTCCTCTCTGTGATGCCTGGCTACACTCCCCAGAGCTACCACAGGGGATCCTGCTCCTCTCTGTGATGCCTGGCTACACTCCCAGAGCTACCACAGGGGATCCTGCTCCTCTCTGTGATGCCTGGCTACACTCCCCAGAGCTACCACAGGGGATCCTGCTCCTCTCTGTGATGCCTGGCTACACTCCCCAGAGCTACCACAGGGGATCCTGCTCCTCTCTGTGATGCCTGGCTACACTCCCCAGAGCTACCACAGGGGGATCCTGCTCCTCTCTGTGATGCCTGGCTACACTCCCAGAGCTACCACAGGATCCTGCTCCTCTCTGTATGCCTGGCTACACTCCCAGAGCTACCACAGGGGATCCTGCTCCTCTCTGTGATGCCTGGCTACACTCACCAGAGCTACCACAGGGGATCCTGCTCCTCTCTGTGATGCCTGGCTACACTCACCAGAGCTACCACAGGGGATCCTGCTCCTCTCTGTGATGCCTGGCTACACTCCCCAGAGCTACCACAGGGGATTCTGCTCGTCTCTGTGATGCCTGGCTACACTCACCAGAGCTACCACAGGGGGATCCTGCTCCTCTCTGTGAATCTTGAGTCATACTGCTGGCTGCACTGGTCTACATTCATCACTATAGCACTACCATGCACACCCTGCTCCTACCATGCCTAATCACTACGATCACACTACATGCTGCTGCACTGAGTGCTACATTCCATGCACTATCATGCACTACCATGCACTACCACGCACTACCATGCACTACCATGCACTATCATGCACTACCACGCACTACCATGCACTACCATGCACTACCATGCACTACCACGCACTACCATGCACTATCATGCACTACCACGCACTACCACGCACTACCACGCACTACCATGCACTACCATGCACTACCATGCACTATCATGCACTACCATGCACTACCATGCACTACCACGCACTACAATGCACTACCATGCACTATCATGCACTACCATGCACTACCACGCACTACCATGCACTACCACGCACTACCATGCACTACCATGCACTACCATGCACTATCATGCACTATCATGCACTACCATGCCTACCACGCGCACTACCATGCACTACCCTGCATGCAGCTACCATGCCTACCATGCGCTACCATGCACTACCATGCACTACTGTGCTACATGCACTACCATGCACTACCATGCTACATCCATGCGCTACATGCACTCATGCACTACCATGCACTACTCATGCCTACCATGCACTACCATGCACTATCATGCACTACCATGCACTACCATGCCTACATGCATAAGCACTACCAGCACTACATGCACTACCATGCACTACCATGCACTACATGCTCATGCACTACCATGCGCATCTATCATGCACTATCATGCACTATCATGCACTATCATGCACTATCATGCTTTACCATGCACTACCATGCACTATCATGCACTACCATGCACTACCATGCACTATCATGCACTACCATGCACTATCATGCACTATCATGCACTACCATGCACTACCATGCACTACCATGCACTACCATGCACTACCATGCACTACCATGCACTATCATGCACTATCATGCACTATCATGCACTATCTGCACTATCTGTACCATGCTATGCCATGCACTATCATGCACTACCATGCACTACCATGCCTATCATGCACTAGCCATACCACTACCACGCCTATCATGACACTGACACATGCACTACCATGCACTACCATGCACTACCATGCACTACCATGCACTACCACGCACTATCATGCACTATCATGCACTATCATGCACTACCATGCACTACCACGCACTACCATGCACTACCATGCACTACCATGCACTACCATGCACTACCATGCTATCTCGCTATCATGCCTAGCTTCATGCGCTACCAGCCTACCATGCCTACTCATGCTGCTACCATGCCTACCACGCCTACCATGCACTACCATGCCTACAGCGCTACCATGCACTAGCTCGATCCGCTACCATGCACTACCATCTACCTGCACTACCATGCCTACCATGCACTACCAGCACTACCATGCATACCTGCACTACCAGCACTACCATGCCTACCATCACTACCATGCACTACCTGCCAATGCACTACCATGCCTACCACGCCCAGCGCCCACCATGCACTACCATGCTACATGCACATGCTCATGCCTACTGCACGCCTCCAGCCTACATGCTCATGCTACCTGCTACCACGCCTACCATGCCTACCATGCACTACCACTGCACTACCATGCACTACCATGCACTACCATGCACTACCATGCACTACATGCACTGCTACGCTACTGACCAGCTACCATGCACTACCATGCACGTACCATGCTACATGCATATCATGCTATCCATGCCTACATGCACTATCATGCACTACCATGCCTACCATGCCTATCATGCACTATCATGCACTACATGCCTACCATGACTACCGCACTACCATGCACTATCATGCACTACCACGCACTACCATGCACTACCATGCCTATCATGCCTACCATGCACTACCATGCGCTCAGCTACCACGCTACTGCTACCATGCACTATCATGCACTACCACGCTACCACGCCTACCATGCCTATCATGCCTATCATCGCTATCATGCACTACATGCACTACTGCCTACCATGCACTACCACGCTACCACGCGCTACCATGCCTACGCTGCACTATCATGCCTACCATGCCTTACCATGCGCTACCATGACTATCATGCCTACCATGCGCTACCAGCCTATCTATGCGCTCCACGCCTCCATGCGCTACATGCGCTACCATGCTGCTCCATGCGCTCTCAGTGCGCTCCGCGCTGCATGCCTCTGCGCTACAGCTGCTGCTGCAGCGCTACCTGCTGCATGCGCTGCCAGGCTACCTGCGCTCTGCCTGCCTGCCTGCCATGCGCTACGCTATGCCTGCCTGCAGCTGCCTCATGCACGTTGGCTCATGCCTCAGCGCTGCCATGCGCTGCTACGCGCTCCGCCTGCCATGCGCTGCCACTGCCTCTCATGCCTCCTGCCTCCTGGCTACCTGCGCTCCATTGCTGCCTGCAGGCCTCATGCTGCGCATGCTCTGCCTCCATGCGCTACGCAGCCTACATGCTACCATGCACTACTGCCATGCCTACCGCACTCATGCTTCATGCTCCATGCCTAGCTCTATGGACTACATGCGCTATCATGCACTATGCTACACATGCTTCATGCTGCTTAGTCATGCCTCCACTGCCTTGCGCACTGCCTGCTCATGCTGCACTCTACATCGCTGCTACATGCCTCTGCACTCTGACTACCATCGCTATCTGACTCATGCTATCATGCACTACCATCGCTACCATGGACTACCATGCACTATCATGCGCTACCATGCACTACCTCAGTGCCTACTACTGGCTATCATGGCTACATGCGCTACCATGCAGACTACCATGCGCTCCATGCGCTACCATGCTACCATGCTTATGCCTTCATGCTTGGGTCTATCATGTACTCATGTCGCTATGGGGCTACCATGGCTTTGGCTGCCATGCCTCGTGATCTGTCATGCTACCATGCTAGGACTACATGCTATCATGCACTCCTGTACATGCTATCATGCTTTATGCATAATGCCTCATGCGCTACCTGCGCTCCATGCACTCATCACTGCACATGACTATCATGACTACCATGCACACAGCTACTGCTACCATACTACATGCCTTATCAGGTCTTTTTCCGCTTATAAGCGGACCAGAATTTGCTGACTCCATGACAATGTTAATCTTATGTTTGTGAGGGTTGGGTTGTTGGGTTGTTCTCTGGTTTGTGAGGGTTAGGTTGTTGGGTTGTTCTCTGGTTTGTGAGGGTTGGGTTGTTGGGTTCTCTGGTTTGTGAGGGTTGGGTTATTGGGTTCTCTGGTTTGTGAGGGTTGGGTTGTTCTCTGGTTTGTGAGGGTTGGGTTGTTCTCTGGTTTGTGAGGGTTGGGTTGTTCTCTGGTTTGTGAGGGTTGGGTTGTTCTCTGGTTTGTGAGGGTTGGGTTGTTCTCTGGTTTGTGAGGGTTGGGTTGTTGGGTTGTTCTCTGGTTTGTGAGGGTTTGGTTGTTGGGTTGTTCTCTGGTTTGTGAGATTTGGGTTGTTCTCTGGTTTGTGAGGGTTGGGTTGTTGGGTTGCTCTCTAGTTTGTGAGGGTTGGGTTGCTGTCTAGTTTGTGAGGGTTGGGTTGTTGGGTTGTTCTCTGGTTTGTGAGGGTTGGGTTGTTGGGTTGTTCTCTGGTTTGTGAGGGTTGGGTTGTTGGGTTGTTCTCTGGTTTGTGAGGGTTGGGTTGTTGGGTTCTCTGGTTTGTGAGGGTTGGGTTGTTCTCTGGTTTGTGAGGGTTGGGTTGTTCTCTGGTTTGTGAGGGTTGGGTTGTTCTCTGGTTTGTGAGGGTTGGGTTGTTGGGTTGTTCTCTGGTTTGTGAGGGTTAGGTTGTTGGGTTGTTCTCTGGTTTGTGAGGGTTGGGTTGTTGGGTTCTCTGGTTTGTGAGGGTTGGGTTATTGGGTTCTCTGGTTTGTGAGGGTTGGGTTGTTCTCTGGTTTGTGAGGGTTGGGTTGTTCTCTGGTTTGTGAGGGTTGGGTTGTTCTCTGGTTTGTGAGGGTTGGGTTGTTGGGTTGTTCTCTGGTTTGTGAGGGTTTGGTTGTTGGGTTGTTCTCTGGTTTGTGAGATTTGGGTTGTTCTCTGGTTTGTGAGGGTTGGGTTGTTGGGTTGCTCTCTAGTTTGTGAGGGTTGGGTTGCTCTCTAGTTTGTGAGGGTTGGGTTGTTGGGTTGTTCTCTGGTTTGTGAGGGTTGGGTTGTTGGGTTGCTCTCTAGTTTGTGAGGGTTGGGTTGTTGGGTTGTTCTCTGGTTTGTGAGGGTTGGGTTGTTCTCTGGTTTGTGAGGGTTGGGTTGTTGGGTTGTTCTCTGGTTTGTGAGGGTTGGGTTGTTGGGTTGTTCTCTGGTTTGTGAGGGTTGGGATGTTGGGTTGTTCTCTGGTTTGTGAGGGTTGGGTTGTTGGGTTGTTCTCTGGTTTGTGAGGGTTGGGTTGTTGGGTTGTTCTCTGGTTTGTGAGGGTTGGGTTGTTGGGTTGTTCTCTGGTTTGTGAGGGTTGGGTTGTTGGGTTGTTCTCTGGTTTGTGAGGGTTGGGTTGTTGGGTTGCTCTCTGGTTTGTGAGGGTTGGGTTGTTGGGTTGTTCTCTTGTTTGTGAGGGTTGGGTTGTTGGGTTGTTCTCTGGTTTAATAACTTGATCTCCGTAAAAACCAGAACAACAGTACTCACTCATTGACTGCCTGGTACTCAGGACCTGGTACTCGGGACCTGGTACTCAGGACCTGGTACTCAGGACCTGGTACTCAGGACCTGGTACTCAGGACCTGATACTCAGGACCTGGTTTTAAACTATATGGCATCAATTACCATCTCAAGTGGGTTGCGGGACACATTTTTTGCACTCTACTGAGTAATACGTAGTTTAAAAATCTTTCTATACTTATTTCAAAAGCAGACGATTTGCAAAATTTTATTTTGGTATGTTGTATGGCACATAATCTTAAAGTTCCTTTCATATTGAGTTCAAAAACACACACGGCGCTCAGTTGTCACTTTGGGGGCGGCGCCCCTTGACGGGGCGTTTTTTGTGTTTTATTATGTTGCGTGACACATATTTAAGGTTCTCTAATGGTTTCAAAAACACGTGTGTTAGCAGTTTAATCAAGTCACTTTTAACATAAAATTCATGGAGTGAAAGTCCCACAAACACCTGCATCCTGACAAGAAGGATGCCGGGGTGTGAGTCCCCCACATCTGCCTCCTGACGGGGCAGTTGAGGTGAATAAGATTTTGCAAATCCTTAGAAGAACCTCTAAAGAAACGCATTTTTTAATGACCTCTTCTCATGTACATAGTAAGAGAAGCTACGTATATGTCGGGCAGCGCTGGGTTATTTAACTAATGTAATTACAAACTTGTTTGTTTGTGGAAATCTAAGCGCATCTCCTGTGTATTAGTGAATAAAGACATACACGTATAACAGAATGTTCATTAGGGATCGAACTGGGTGACCGATATTTACTAAAAAATGAGTTATCTCACTTGATCTATTGTGATAATTCATAATTCGATAATGTTATCACCAGATACAAATAGCGTACTGCATACACTACAAAACACACAGGATTAAAAACAAGTTTTTGTTTAGACAATAGTGTGAAATTTTGGTTGTAGTGTTGACTTTCTCCACGAAAATACGTACCTGGTGAGGTAATTCTGGGACAGAGTTGGATGTAAGTCTGAGAAACTCTACGGTGCTCCTCTGCCAGGTTTGATTTCAAGATGTGAGGATATGCAGTGCCTGCCATGCAAGTCACACACGTACTGTGGTGCACGTCACACACGTGCTGCCATGCACGTCACACACATGTGCTGCCATGCATGTTATGTTACCCTGTGTGTAGCTGTGTTGTAATCTATATCGTTGCGCTATCCTGTGTGTAGTTGTGTTATCTTGTGAGTTGCAGTGTTATCCTGTGTCTTGCTGTGTTATCCTGTGTCTTGCTGTGTTATCCTGTGACTTGCTGTGTTATCCTGTGTCTTGCTGTGTTATCCTGTGTCTTGCTGTGTTATCCTGTGACTTGCTGTGTTATCCTGTGACTTGCTGTGTTATCCTGTGTCTTGCTGTGTTATCCTGTGACTTGCTGTGTTATCCTGTGACTTGCTGTGTTATCCTGTGTCTTGCTGTGTTATCCTGTGACTTGCTGTGTTATCCTGTGTCTTGCTGTGTTATCCTGTGACTTGCTGTGTTATCCTGTGTCTTGCTGTGTTATCCTGTGTCTTGCTGTGTTATCCTGTGACTTGCTGTGTTATCCTGTGTCTTGCTGTGTTATCCTGTGTCTTGCTGTGTTATCCTGTGTGCAGGAACGATAGCTGTTTCCTAGGAACGTAGAGAGTGGGTTGTGCGTAGAGAGGAGGTGGTGGGTGGGTTGGGCCTGGGAGTGGGTGGGTGCTAGGGAGGGTGGTGGGTGGGTTGGGCCTGGGAGTGGGTGGGTGCTAGGGAGGGTGGTGGGTGGGTTGGGCCTGGGAGTGGGTGGGTGCTAGGGAGGGTGGTGGGTGGGTTGGGCCTGGGAGTGGGTGGGTGCTAGGGAGGGTGGTGGGTGGGTTGGGCCTGGGAGTGGGTGGGTGCTAGGGAGGGTGGTGGGTGGGTTGGGCCTGGGGTGGGTGGGTGCTAGGGAGGGTGGTGGGTGGGTTGGGCCTGGGAGTGGGTGGGTGCTAGGGAGGGTGGTGGGTGGGTTGGGCCTGGGAGTGGGTGGGTGCTAGGGAGGGTGGTGGGTGGGTTGGGCCTGGGAGTGGGTGGGTGCTAGGGAGGGTGGTGGGTGGGTTGGGCCTGGGAGTGGGTGGGTGCTAGGGAGGGTGGTGGGTGGGTTGGGCCTGGGAGTGGGTGGGTGCTAGGGAGGGTGGTGGGTGGGTTGGGCCTGGGAGTGGGTGGGTGCTAGGGAGGGTGGTGGGTGGGTTGGGCCTGGGAGTGGGTGGGTGCTAGGGAGGGTGGTGGGTGGGTTGGGCCTGGGAGTGGGTGGGTGCTAGGGAGGGTGGTGGGTGGGTTGGGCCTGGGAGTGGGTGGGTGCTAGGGAGGGTGGTGGGTGGGTTGGGCCTGGGAGTGGGTGGGTGCTAAGGAGGGTGGTGGGTGGGTTGGGCCTGGGAGTGGGTGGGTGCTAGGGAGGGTGGTGGGTGGGTTGGGCCTGGGAGTGGGTGGGTGCTAGGGAGGGTGGTGGGTGGGTTGGGCCTGGGAGTGGGTGGGTGCTAGGGAGGGTGGTGGGTGGGTTGGGCCTGGGAGTGGGTGGGTGCTAGGGAGGGTGGTGGGTGGGTTTTACCTGGGAGTGGGTGGGTGCTAGGGAGGGTGGTGGGTGGGTTGGGCCTGGGATGGGTGGGTGCTAGGGAGGGTGGTGGGTGGGTTGGGCCTGGGAGTGGGTGGGTGCTAGGGAGGGTGGTGGGTGGGTTGGGCCTGGGAGTGGGTGGGTGCTAGGGAGGGTGGTGGGTGGGTTGGACCTGGGAGTGGGTGGGTGCTAGGGAGGGTGGTGGGTGGGTTGGGCCTGGGGGTGGGTGGGTGCTGAGGTGTGTCTACTCTACTATTACTACTACTACTATTACTACTACTACTACTATTACTACTACTACTATTACTACTACTACTATTACTACTACTACTACTCCCCCAGCACACACACAGGATCCATACATAGCTTTAAGAAGAGGTATGATAAAGCTCATGGAGCAGGAAGAGTAACCCAGTAGCGACCAGTGAAGAGGCGGGGCCAGGAGCTATGAATCGACCCTGCAACCACAACTAGGTGAGTACACACACACACATTCCACCACTTCTCATGTCTTGGGAAGACAGGCTGTGAGGGAAGCTTGAATGTTTCGTGTTTAGCAAACGGAGGATCGAGCCTTCACCATTCCTCGCGATGGATAATTTTTAGTGTGTATAATTTATGTATTGTGTATGACGTATCGATTATAAAGTGTCTCATATGTCGTGTACATTATTCTGATGAGGGCTCCAGTTGGAAGTCGAAATATACAGTCTTATTTCCATTACTGATGCCTTGTCTAAATGTTCGATACCCTTCAGCATAATGTAACGTGTATATTTACGTATTATGTAGCATGTATATACTCTACAGTGTAGCATGTATACAGTGTATCATGTGTACAGTGTATCATGTGTACAGTGTATCATGTATACAGTGTATCATGTGTACAGTGTATCATGTGTACAGTGTATCATGCATACAGTGTATCATGTGTACAGTGTATCATGTGTACAGTGTATCATGCATACAGTGTATCATGTGTACAGTGTATCATGTGTACAGTGTATCATGTGTACAGTGTATCATGCATACAGTGTATCATGTGTACAGTGTATCATGTATACAGTGTATCACGTGTATAGTGTATCATGTGTACAGTGTATCATGTGTACAGTGTATCATGCATACAGTGTATCATGTGTACAGTGTATCATGTATACAGTGTATCACGTGTACAGTGTATCATGTGTACAGTGTATCATGTATACAGTGTATCACGTGTACAGTGTATCATGTATACAGTGTATCACGTGTACAGTGTATCATGTGTACAGTGTATCACGTGTACAGTGTATCATGTGTACAGTGTATCATGTGTACAGTGTATCATGAGTACAGTGTATCATGAGTACAGTGTATCATGTGTACAGTGTATCATATACGCTCTCCACATACCCAAGTCTCTGTTGTCACAGTCAGATAACCTTATCTTCTTCACATTCTGCAGCTAAGGTGTTTTTAACAGGTGATTATTCTGCCAGTTCCTCTGCCTGATTCCCGCTCATCCGGCAAACCTTTGCAAATGCTGCATTCTTTATGTGTTAGCCGTCAAGCTGGTAGCTCGACGTTAACGGCCACTTTGACGTTACCACCTTCATCAGCTTAACTCTGTGCGCGTTTGTTCGTCCATTTGTATCCTCCGTAATCCGGATTAAGCTCAGTGTTGACGTTCTTGTGGACGGGTTCCTCGAGGCGGCTGTGGTCAGGATTTTTATTTTTGTATTGATGAAGGATTTTTTTCATTGTCGTGTCTATACACACACAAGGACATGTATGTAATACATCTGTATGTGGTCCACGTAACCTGCCATCAGTGACACATGCGTAGCATTGATGGCTTGCAACTCCAGGCGGGGTGACACATGCGTAGCATTGATGGCTTGCAACTCCAGGCGGGGTGACACATGCGTAGCATTGATGGCTTGCAACTCCAGGCGGGGGGACACATGTGTATCATTGATGGCTTGCAACTCCAGGCGGGGTGACACATGCGTAGCATTGATGGCTTGCAACTCCAGGCGGGGTGACACATGAGTATCATTGATGGCTTGCAACTCCAGGTGGAATATATCAAGTAAAGACATAACCCATCTGATTACTTACCATCTCTAAGAAGCTGTATGTTTTAACGATTCCTTGTTAATATAATAATAAAAGCCTGAACGACTAAGAACAGTGTATAAGCCTATTATTTATATATATATATATATATATATATATATATATATATATATATATATATATATATATATATATATATATATATATATATATATATACTAGTTAAGAATTCGAACCCATGTTGTTTTGGTCCGCCTCATGGGTTCGAATCCTTGGCTAGTCGCCAAGGGAGAGAGAGCATGGATACAGAGGTCATCCCACACACACTAAAAATAACAGACATAGCCTCACTCCACAAAGGTGGCACTAAAGCAATTGCAATTACAGAGCGATAGTGCTAACATTCCATATCATAAAAATCTTTGAAAGGGTTCTAAGAAGCAAGATCGCCACTAGATACCCATCAATTGCACAACCCAGGGCAGCATGAGTTTAGAGCAGGTCGCTCCTGCCTGTCCCAGCTACTGGACCACTACGACAAGGTCCTGGATGTTGTAGAGGATAAACAAAATACAGATGTAGTACACACAGACTTTGCAAAAGCTTTCGACAGGTGTGACCATGGTGTAATAGCGCACAAAATGCGTGATAAAGGAATAACAGGAAAGTTGGTAGATGGATCTATAACTTCCTGACAAATAGAACACAAAGAGTAATAGTAAACAGAGTAAAGTTTGAGGCAGCTACGGTGAAAAGCTCTGTTCCACAAGGCACAGTACTCGCTCCCATTATATTCCTCATCCTCTTATCTGACATAGACAGAGATGTTAAATTAGACACATATGCAACACTTGGGTATCTTTAATGAGGAAACGTTTCGCCACACAGTGGCTTCATCAGTCCAATACAAAGTAGAAAGGTGTAAGGAGAGGAGGAGTTTGAGGTTATCAGTCCCTCGGCCTGGAGTCGATGTGTTCAGTCCATCAATCTTGTTAGAAGTGTAGCACAAGGCCGTAGAGGTGGCTTATATGCTGTAATCAGGTGAGATGCAGCAGGAGGAGGCAGGTCATAGTGGTATCAACCACTAGTCGAAGTAAGTCCTTGTCCAAAGGTTTGGACAAATGTTGAAGAATCCCTTTGTATCAAGATCCCAAGAAGTTGCTGTGTCAGACAGGATGTAGATGAATGGTTCAGAGAACCGACAAGTTGTTAAATTAGACACATATGCAACACTTGGGTATCTTTAATGAGGAAACGTTTGCACACGGTGGCTTCATCAGTCAATCAAAGTAGAAAGGTGTAAGGAGAGGGAGTTTGAGGTTCAGTCCCTGGCCTGGTCGATGTGTTCAGTCCATCAATCTAACAAGATTGATGGACTGAACACATCGACTCCAGGCCGAGGGACTGATAACCTCAAACTCCTCTCTCCTTACACCTTCTACTTTGTATTGACTGATGAAGCCACTGTGTGGCGAAACGTTTCCTCATTAAAGATACCCAAGTGTTGCATATGTGTCTAATTTAACAACTTGTCGGTTCTCTGAACCATTCATCTACATAGACAGAGATGTAAGCCATAGCTCCGTGTCTTCCTTTGCGGATGACACCCGGATTGCCATGACAGTGACCTCCATCGAAGACACCGCAAGACTCCAAGCGGACATCAACCAAATCTTTAAATGGGCCACTCAAAACAATATGAAGTTCAATGAGGAGAAATTAAAACTACTCAGATATGAAAAACATGAAGAAATTAAAAATATGTCAGGGTATACGACAAATTCTAACCATACAATAGAGCGAAAAAGTAATGTGAAGGACCTGGGTGTGATAATGTAAGAGGATCTCGCCTTCAAAGACCACAACAATGTATCTACCACATCTGCTAGGAAAATGATAGGCTGGATAATGAGAACCTTCAAAACTAATGACGCCAAGCCCATGATGATTCTCTTCAAATCGCTGGGGACATTGCTGACCTGGAGAGTGTACAAAGAACTTTAACGGCACACATAAGTACGATAAGGCACCTAAATTACTGCGAACGGTTGAAGATCCTTGATCTGTATTCCCTGGAACGCAGGCGAGAGGGATACATGATAATATACACTTGGAAAATCCTAGAAGGTTTAGTACCAAACTTGCACACGAAAATCACTCCCTATGAAAGCAAAAGACTCGGCAGGAGATGTAACATTTCCCCAATGAAAACCAGGGGCGCCACGAGTACATTGAGAGACAACACAATAAGTGTACGGGGCCCAAGACTGTTCAACTGCCTCCCAGCATACATAAGGGGGATTACCAATAGACCCCAGGATGTCTTCAAGAAGGCACTGGACAGGCACCTAAAGTCAGTACCTGACCAACCAGGCTGTGGTTCGTACGTCAGTCTGCGTGCGGCCAGCAGTAACAGCCTAGTTGATCAGACCCTGATCCACCATGAGGCCTGGTCTTAGACCGAGCCGCGGGGGCGTTGACCCCCGAAACCCTCTCCAGGTAAATTCCAGGTAATACCACTCGTTCGATTTTGGCTTAAATAGCAATGCTCTTATTGCCGAATAAGGCAAGCGAAAATTTGTGTATGCAATAATTTCGCAAAAATCATTCTGAACCTAACGAAAAAAAAATATTTTATTGTGTTTGTTTATTATTAAATTATTGTAAACTTATCTAAGACATTAGTTGGATTAGGCTAAATTAAATTGCGCTTGTTATAATAAGGTTAGGTAAGTTTTACATTAACATAAATGAAAAGAATATATCTTTAACCGTATAAGAGAAAATTTATATATATATATATATATATATATATATATATATATATATTTGTAACCTCGATCGAGTGGTATTGATCAATACCAACACTGCGCTAGCCAAGGATCCGAACCCATGTTGTACTGGCCCGCCATTGTGTAATTAGCTTGAAAGCTGCCACACCTCCGTATGTCCTCGGACCAAGGTAAAACACATGGCTCTGTGCTGGGTGCTTGGTTCTTGTAGGATTGGGTGGTTCTGTGGGTTAAGGCGTCATGTGGTTCTCGCTCACAATGGCGGGCCAGTACAACATGGGCCTGTTGGCCCATACTAGGCAGGTCCTTCACAATCCGTCCCACTAACAGAATATTTTCTCAACCCAATTTTCAATGCTACCCAAGAAATAAGCTTTGACAATTTTACCCACTCATGCGCGAGTCCCACTCAAATCCAACCCCTCTCACTCATGAATTTATCCAACCTAAATTTGAAACTACCCAAGGTCCTAGCTTCAATAACCCTACTAGGCAGACTGTTCCACTCATCAACTACCCTATTTCCAAACATAAGAACATAAGAACATAAGAAAGGAGGAACACTGCAGCAGGCCTGTTGGCCCATACTAGGCAGGTCCTTCACAATCCGTCCCACTAACAGAATATTTGCTCAACCCAATTTTCAATGCTACCCAAGAAATAAGCTTTGACAATTCTACCCACTCATGCGCGAGTCCCACTCAAATCCAACCCCTCTCACTCATGAATTTATCCAACCTAAATTTGAAACTACCCAAGGTCCTAGCTTCAATAACCCTACTAGGCAGACTGTTCCACTCATCAACTACCCTATTTCCAAACCAATACTTTCCTATATCCTTTCTAAATCTAAACTTATCTAACTTGAATCCATTATTGCGGGTTCTCTCTTGGAGAGATATCCTCAAGACCTTATTTATATCCCCTTTGTTAATACCCATTTTCCACTTGTATACCTCGATCATGTCTCCCCTCATTCTACGTCTTACAAGTGAATGTAATTTTAGGGTCTTCAATCTTTCTTCGTAAGGAAGATTTCTAATGCTATGTATTAATTTAGTCATTCTACGCTGAATGTTTTCTAACGAATTTATGTCCATTCTGTAATATGGAGACCAGAACTGAGCTGCGTAATCTAGGTGAGGCCTTACTAATGATAAGAACATAAGAACATAAGAAAGGAGGAACACTGCAGCAGGCCAGTTGGCCCATACTAGGCAGGTCCTTCACAATCCGTCCCACTAACAGAATATTTGCTCAACCCAATCTTCAATGCTACCCAAGAAATAAGCTTTGACAATTCTACCCACTCATGCGCGAGTCCCACTCAAATCCAACCTCTCACTCATGAATTTATCCAACCTAAATTTGAAACTACCCAAGGTCCTAGCTTCAATAACCCTACTAGGCAGACTGTTCCACTCATCAACTACCCTATTTCCAAACCAATACTTTCCTATATCCTTTCTAAATCTAAACTTATCTAACTTGAATCCATTATTGCGGGTTCTCTCTTGGAGAGATACCCTCAAGACCTTATTTATATCCCTTTGTTAATACCCATTTTCCACTTGTATACCTCGATCATGTCTCCCCTCATTCTACGTCTTACAAGTGAATGTAATTTTAGGGTTTTCAATCTTTCTTCGTAAGGAAGATTTCTAATGCTATGTATTAATTTAGTCATTCTACGCTGAATGTTTTCTAACGAATTTATGTCCATTCTGTAATATGGAGACCAGAACTGAGCTGCGTAATCTAGGTGAGGCCTTACTAATGATGTATAAAGCTGTAATATAACCTCTGGACTTCTGTTGCTAACACTTCTTGATATAAATCCCAGTAATCTATTTGCCTTATTACGTACGCTTAGGCATTGCTGTCTTGGTTTAAGGTTGCTGCTTACCATCACCCCCAAGTCCTTCTCGCAATCTGTATGGCTAAGTTCTACGTTATTTAACTTATAAGTGCTTGGGTTATGGACACTCCCGAGCTTCAGAACCTTGCATTTATCTACATTGAACTGCATCTGCCACTTTTCTGACCACGAATTAAGTTTGTCTAAATCTTCCTGAAGTTCTATGACATCTATGTTTGAATCAATTATCCTACCTATCTTCGTGTCGTCGGCGAATTTGCTCATATCACTAGTAATTCCTCATCAAGGTCATTGATATATATTATAAATAACAATGGGCCTAAGACTGATCCTGTGGAACACCACTTGTTACAAGTCCCCATTCGGATTTAACCCCATTTATGCACACTCTCTGCTTCCTATTGGTGAGCCATGACTCGATCCATGACAGCACTTTTCCCCCAATGCCATGAGCTGCCACTTTCTTTAACAGTCTCTGGTGCGGTACTCTATCAAAAGCCTTACTAAAGTCTAAATATACAATATCGAATTCTTTATCGTGATCAACAGCCTCAAAAGCTTTACTGAAGAAGGTTAATAAATTAGATAGGCAGGAACGGCCCCTCGTGAATCCATGCTGGGTATCATTAATCAAATTATGGTTATCTAGATGGCTTCTAATAATATCAGCTATAATTGACTCTAGTAATTTGCCTACAATTGAGGTCAGGCTTATTGGGCGGTAGTTAGACGGTAGTGACTTGTCCCCGTGTATAAAGCTGTAATATAACCTCTGGACTTCTGTTGCTAACACTTCTTGATATAAATCCCAGTAATCTATTTGCCTTATTACGTACGCTTAGGCATTGCTGTCTTGGTTTAAGGTTGCTGCTTACCATCACCCCCAAGTCCTTCTCGCAATCTGTATGGCTAAGTTCTACGTTATTTAACTTATAAGTGCTTGGGTCATGGACACTCCCGAGCTTCAGAACCTTGCATTTATCTACATTGAACTGCATCTGCCACTTTTCTGACCACGAATTAAGTTTGTCTAAATCTTCCTGAAGTTCTATGACATCTATGTTTGAATCAATTATCCTACCTATCTTCGTGTCGTCGGCGAATTTGCTCATATCACTAGTAATTCCTCATCAAGGTCATTGATATATATTATAAATAACAATGGGCCTAAGACTGATCCCTGTGGAACACCACTTGTTACAAGTCCCCATTCGATTTAACCCATTTATGCACACTCTCTGCTTCCTATTGGTGAGCCATGACTCGATCCATGACAGCACTTTTCCCCAATGCCATGAGCTGCCACTTTCTTTAACAGTCTCTGGTGCGGTACTCTATCAAAAGCCTTACTAAAGTCTAAATAAACAATATCGAATTCTTTATCGTGATCAACAGCCTCAAAAGCTTTACTGAAGAAGGTTAATAAATTAGATAGGCAGGAACGGCCCCTCGTGAATCCATGCTGGGTATCATTAATCAAATTATGGTTATCTAGATGGCTTCTAATAATATCAGCTATAATTGACTCTAGTAATTTGCCTACAATTGAGGTCAGGCTTATTGGGCGGTAGTTTGACGGTAGTGACTTGTCCCCTGCTTTAAAAATAGGAATTACATTAGCCATCTTCCACATATCAGACACTACACCTGTTTGAAGAGATAAATTAAAAATGTTAGATATTGGTTCACAGAGTTCCATTTTGCATTCCTTAAGAACCCTTGCAAAAGCTCATCAGGACCCGGCGATTTATTTTGTTTCAGTCGGTCCAGCTGTTTCATAATCATTTCGCTAGTGACTGTGATATTACATAATTTATTTTCTTCTGGGCCTCTGTAAAAATTAATTACTGGGATATTATTAATGTCTTCCTGTGTGAAAACCGAGAGAAAATAATTATTAAAAATAGAGCACATATCATTCTCCTTGTCAGTAAGATGCCCAAAGTTATCTTTAAGGGGACCTATCTTATCCCTAACTTTTGTTCTATAAACCTGGAAAAACTTTTTGGGTTAGTTTTGAATCCCTAGCAACTTTAATTTCATAGTCCCGTTTAGCTTTTCTTATTCCCTTTTAACGTCCCTCTTAATGTCAGTATACTGATTTATAAGATGACCCTCACCTCTTTTATGCGCCTATAAATTCCTTTCTTCTGCCCTAAAAGATATTTGAGCCTATTATTCATCCATTTTGGGTCATTTCTACTTGATCTAATTTCTTTATACGGATAAATGTTCTTTGGGCAGCCTGTATAGTGTTAAGAAAACTGTCATATTGATACCTCTCTTCTTCACCCCAGTCCACAGTTGATAAGTGTTCTCTAAGTCCATTATAATCTGCTAAGCGAAAATCTGGGACCATTACTGAATTATCCCTACTATCATACATCCATTCAATGCTAAAGGTAATTGACTTGTGGTCGCTTGAGCCGAGTTCCTCTGTAATTTCTAAATTATTAACAAGGGTTTCCTTGCTTGCCAGAACCAAGTCAAGTAGGTTATTTCCCCTTGTAGGTTCTGTTACAAACTGCTTCAAAAAGCAATCCTGAACTACTTCTACTTTCTAAATCTAAACTTATCTAACTTGAATCCATTATTGCGGGTTCTCTCTTGGAGAGATATCCTCAAGACCTTATTTATATCCCCTTTGTTAATACCCATTTTCCACTTGTATACCTCGATCATGTCTCCCTCATTCTACGTCTTACAAGTGAATGTAATTTTAGGGTCTTCAATCTTTCTTCGTAAGGAAGATTTCTAATGCTATGTATTAATTTAGTCATTCTACGCTGAATGTTTTCTAACGAATTTATGTCCATTCTGTAATATGGAGACCAGAACTGAGCTGCGTAATCTAGGTGAGGCCTTACTAATGATGTATAAAGCTGTAATATAACCTCTGGACTTCTGTTGCTAACACTTCTTGATATAAATCCCAGTAATCTAATTGCCTTATTACGTACGCTTAGGCATTGCTGTCTTGGTTTAAGGTTGCTGCTTACCATCACCCCAAGTCCTTCTCGCAATCTGTATGGCTAAGTTCTACGTTATTTAACTTATAAGTGCTTGGGTTATGGACACTCCCGAGCTTCAGAACCTTGCATTTATCTACATTGAACTGCATCTGCCACTTTTCTGACCACGAATTAAGTTTGTCTAAATCTTCCTGAAGTTCTATGACATCTATGTTTGAATCAATTATCCTACCTATCTTCGTGTCGTCGGCGAATTTGCTCATGTCACTAGTAATTCCCTCATCAAGGTCATTGATATATATTATAAATAACAATGGGCCTAAGACTGATCCCTGTGGAACACCACTTGTTACAAGTCCCCATTCGGATTTAACCCCATTTATGCACACTCTCTGCTTCCTATTGGTGAGCCATGACTCGATCCATGACAGCACTTTTTCCCCAATGCCATGAGCTGCCACTTTCTTTAACAGTCTCTGGTGTGGTACTCTATCAAAAGCCTTACTAAAGTCTAAATAAACAATATCGAATTCTTTATCGTGATCAACAGCCTCAAAAGCTTTACTGAAGAAGGTTAATAAATTAGATAGGCAGGAACGGCCCCTCGTGAGGTGTAGCGTATGGTGAGGTCTAGTGTGTGTTGCAGGTGTGGTGTGTGTGTTGCAGGTGTGGTGTGTGTTGTGAAGGTGCTGTGTGCAGGTGTAGTGTGTGGTGCAAGTGTTGTGTTGTGCAGGTGTGGTGTGTGTGCAGGTATGGCGTAGGTGTGGTGCAGATGTGGTGCAGGTGTTTGCAGGTCTGGTGCAGGTGTGCAGGTGTGGTGCAGGTGTGGTGCAGGTGTAGTGTGTGGTGCAGGTGTAGCGTATGGTGAGGTGTAGTGTGTGGTGCAGGTGTGGTGTGTGTGTTGCAGGTGTGGTGTGTGTTGTGAAGGTGCTGTGTGCAGGTGTAGTGTGTTGTGCAAGTGTTGTGTTGTGCAGGTGTGGTGTGGTGTGTGGTGTGGTGCAGCTGTGGTGTGTGGTGCAGGTATGGCGTAGGTGTGGTGCAGATGTGGTGCAGGTGTGGTGCAGGTGTGGTGCAGATGTGGTGCAGGTGTGGTGCAGGTGTGGTGCAGGTATGGCGTAGGTGTGGTGCAGATGTGGTGCAGGTGTGGTGCAGGTGTGGTGCAGGGGAGGGAAGCAGCAGTACGAGGGCAGTGGACTCATCTGTCACACCAGGGGATCACTTGCTTCACTACATACCTTCTCTCGAACCCCCTCTCCCAATACCATTCCCACTCCCCTCCCCCTTACCCACTTTCCTCCTCCATACCCACTCCACACCTGCCTCCCTCCACAAAGCCACCTTCTTTACAACACCTGTACCACGCCCTCTCCCTCCTCCCTGGAGCAACTATTATAATTACCTGGTTCAGGTGGCACCGAAACGTCGTTATAAGTCATTAGCGGATTATTTGTGTGTTACTTGTTTCTTCCTCCTTCAACACTGTATTCAATTATCTCTTCGTCATATATTATTTTTTTATGTTAATAATGTTATCAGCTTTTCATAGTAATTATTATTTTTTAACTCTGGTAGCCATCTTGTAGGTCTTCTCTGGATATTTTCTAAATTGTGTGTTTTTATCAGGTGTGGACACCACCCAGTATTTTATTAGTGTGTTCTTCATGGTGTCTTATTTTGCTTTCTTCCATGAACAGACTCGCGATGTTTCTCGTGGTGAAGTTTTTCTAATAGTCGATGTCATAAGTGAAAGTTTGTTTGTTCCACATGAGACCAGGAGCTTTACTGCAGTGGCTGGATGTCTATGAATGTGTGAAATTAAGCGAGAGAGACAAGGTTGAGGCGACTGCATTTAAATAGACTGTAGAAAGGCATTTGATACATTACCACACAATATATTAATCCACAAATTGGAAGAGCATGTAGGGAGACAAGGAAAAGTACTCATATGGATGAAAGAGTAACAAACGAATAGAAGACAGTGATGGTGAGGGAAGAAACATCAGAATGGGGGACAGTATTAAGTGGGCTCCCTAAAGGATCGGTACTGTCCCTAGCTTTTTTTTTAATATATGTACGTATATAGACTGAATGAGGAGATCAGTTGCTATGCATCACTGTTTACTGATGGTGTGGAACTACTGAGGAATACAAGAACACTAGAGAATGAAGACTGGCTACAGTGAGACCTGGACGGGCTGTAGCAGTGCTCTAACAAGCACCTTCTGAGAGGAAACAAGTTACAGCAAGCATATTAAAAAAAGGTCCTGGGAATGATGCCAGACTAAAAACTCTCAGACTCGCCTTGAGAAACCTCAGTCAAGGATCATTTAGTACACTGTGTACGAGGTGAGTCAGGCGTCCCTCAGCCTGGAGTGATGTGTTCAGCCCCTTAGCCTGGAGTGATGTGTTCAGCCCCTCAGCCTGGAGTGATGTGTTCAGCCCCTCAGCCTGGAGTGATGTGTTCAGCCCCTTAGCCTGGAGTGATGTGTTCAGCCCCTTAGCCTGGAGTGATGTGTTCAGCCCCTTAGCCTGGAGTGATGTGTTCAGCCCCTTAGCCTGGAGTGATGTATTCAGCCCCTCAGCCTGGAGTGATGTGTTCAGCCCCTTAGCCTGGAGTGATGTGTTCATCCCCTCAGCATGGAGTGATGTGTTCAGCCCCTTAGCCTGGAGTGATGTGTTCAGCCCCTTAGCCTGGAGTGATGTGTTCAGCCCCTTAGCCTGGAGTGATGTGTTCAGCCCCTTAGCCTGGAGTGATGTGTTCAGCCCCTTAGCCTGGAGTGATGTGTTCAGCCCCTTAGCCTGGAGTGATGTATTCAGCCCCTCAGCCTGGAGTGATGTGTTCAGCCCTTAGCCTGGAGTGATGTGTTCAGCCCCTTAGCCTGGAGTGATGTGTTCAGCCCCTTAGCCTGGAGTGATGTGTTTAGCCCCTTAGCCTGGAGTGATGTGTTCAGCCCCTTAGCCTGGAGTGATGTATTCAGCCCCTCAGCCTGGAGTGACGTGTTCAGCCCCTTAGCCTGGAGTGATGTGTTCAGCCCCTCAGCCTGGAGTGATGTGTTCAGCCCCTTAGCCTGGAGTGATGTGTTCAGCCCCTTAGCCTGGAGTGATGTATTCAGCCCCTTAGCCTGGAGTGATGTGTTCAGCCCCTTAGCCTGGAGTGATGTGTTCAGCCCTCAGCCTGGAGTGATGTGTTCAGCCCCTTAGCCTGGAGTGATGTGTTTAGCCCCTTAGCCTGGAGTGATGTATTCAGCCCCATAGCCTGGAGTGATGTGTTCAGCCCCTTAGCCTGGAGTGATGTGTTCAGCCCCTCAGCCTGGAGTGATGTGTTCAGCCCCTTAGCCTGGAGTGATGTGTTCAGCCCCTTAGCCTGGAGTGATGTATTCAGCCCCTTAGCCTGGAGTGATGTGTTCAGCCCCTTAGCCTGGAGTGATGTGTTCAGCCCCTTAGCCTGGAGTGATGTGTTCAGCGCCTTAGCCTGGAGTGATGTGTTCAGCCCCTCAGCCTGGAGTGATGTATTCAGCCCCTCAGCCTGGAGTGATGTGTTCAGCCCCTCAGCCTGCAGTGATGTGTTCAGCCCCTCAGCCTGGAGTGATGTGTTCAGCCCCTCAGCCTGGAGTGATGTGTTCAGCCCCTCAGCCTGGAGTGATGTGTTCAGCCCCTCAGCCTGGAGTGATGTGTTCAGCCCCTCAGCCTGGAGTGATGTGTTCAGCCCCTCAGCCTGGAGTGATGTGTTCAGCCCCTCAGCCTGGAGGGATGTGTTCAGTCCGTCAGTCTTGATTGATGGACTGAACACACTACTCCAGGCTGAGGGACTGATTACCTCAAACACCTTCTCATCTTCCACGTATCTCTACATAGGACTGAAGAAGTCACTGGCGAAACAGAATATTTTACAAATGCCTCATTTATCAACTTGTCGGTTTTCTAAACTATGTACGACTTTGATAAGGTCTAATAAATAAATGATAATTATTACTGTCATTTAACAGTGTCTCCAACTGCTACATCTCCTGGGACCATAAACTAAAATTCATAACAACAGTGCAATAAAAATTTGGGTCCTCAGTGATCTCAACGTCAGCCGGAATAACTGAACGGTCTATCAGAAAGTAAACAAACTAATTAACAAGGTGGATAACTGCTTCTTAATGTACATTATCTCAGACCCCAAAATTAGCTATAATGTAAGTGATTTTGTCGTCAGTTTGAACTCTGACCTTAATTCATGGAAAGTGGGCAAACCACTTTCTAAATGCGACCACAGTGTTACACACTTGAAAGTGAATATAATTTTTGATACCCAGATCAGCGGGTGGAAAGTCTCAAACCTCGAATTTCCTGACGCTAATAGATTGTTTAGATAGTTTAGCGATGATAACTTAATTGAACCCCTGGATGCGACTACCGTTGTGAGGGGATGTGTGCCACGCTCCATCTTAGAATACTGTCTGCTGAGAAACATATTAGGCCGCGTGTGACTGGGCGAAACAGCGCAATAACCAAACCTTGATGAGTAACCTCAAACAACAGAACAAATTAAATATGTTAAAGTTAAGAAACAATCTTCCCAGATCACGCAGTTATATATTAGAGAACTTGAAGCTTCGCTGATTCTCCCTGATATCTCTAGCCTGACAGTGTGACGGTAGCCTCAAGCCTGGGCTACAGTAGCCTCAAGCCTGGGCTACAGTAGCCTCAAGCCTGGGCTACAGTAGCCTCAAGCCTGGACTACAGTAGCCTCAACCCTGGACTACAGTAGCCTCAAGCCTGGACTACAGTAGCCTCAAGCCTGGACTACAGAAGCCTCAAGCCTGGACTACAGTAGCCTCAAGCCTGGACTACAGTAGCCTCAAGCCTGGACTACAGTAGCCTCAAGCCTGGGCTACAGTAGCCTCAAGCCTGGACTACAGTAGCCTCAAGCCTGGACTACAGAAGCCTCAAGCCTGGACTACAGTAGCCTCAAGCCTGGACTACAGTAGCCTCAAGCCTGGACTACAGTAGCCTCAAGCCTGGACTACAGTAGCCTCAAGCCTGGACTACAGTAGCCTCAAGCCTGGGCTACAGTAGCCTCAAGCCTGGACTACAGTAGCCTCAAGCCTGGACTACAGTAGCCTCAAGCCTGGACTACAGTAGCCTCAAGCCTGGACTACAGTAGCCTCAAGCCTTGACTACAGTAGCCTCAAGCCTTGACTACAGTAGCCTCAAGCCTGGACTACAGTAGCCTCAAGCCTGGACTACAGTAGCCTCAAGCCTGGACTACAGTAGCCTCAAGCCTGGACTACAGTAGCCTCAAGCCTGGACTACAGAAGCCTCAAGCTTGGACTACAGTAGCCTCAAGCCTGGACTACAGTAGCCTCAAGCCTGGACTACAGTAGCCTCAAGCCTGGACTACAGTAGCCTCAAGCCTGGACTACAGTAGCCTCAAGCCTGGGCTACAGTAGCCTCAAGCCTGGGCTACATTAGCCTCAAGCCTGGACTACAGTAGCCTCAAGCCTGGACTACATAGTAAGGTGCTCTTCACACCAACTCCAAGGCCTAGGGTCTGATTACCTCATCTTTCGTATATAGTTCTTCTGTCTTCACTAATGAGCAATATCATTATTAGTACCGCTTCTGGTGCAGCTAAGCAGGTTTGTCTAGCCTTCAAGGAACGGAGGATCGAGCCTTCGCCTGAATAATACAACAGATTTAACGGTTCATAAATATAAATATTTATGTGGATTATGCTGAAAGTTATTTATACTGGCAACAACTTTTACCTCAACACTTGGAAAATTACTGAATAATTTCATCCTTCAGTTAGAGAGTGAAACACCTTAACTCCTCTGTATCAGCGTGTGGAACACACTACCTCCCTCAGTGTACTCACCTAGTTGTTGTTGCGGGGTCGATACATAGCTCCTGGCCCCGCCTCTCCACTGGCCGCTGCTAGGTCACTCTCCCTGTGCCATGAGCTTTATCATACCTCTTCTTAAAGCTATGTATGGAACCTGCCTCCCACTACATCGCTTCCCGACTATTCCACTTCTGACCACTCTGTGACTGAAGAAATACTTCCTAACATCCCTGTGATTCATCTGAGTCTTTAACTTCCCAGCTGTGTTCCTTGTTGCTGTGTCCCATATCTGGAACATTCTGTCCCTGTCCACCTTGTCAATTCCTCTCAGTATTTTATGTCGTTATCATGTCCCCCTATCTCTCTGTCCTCCAATGTCGTCAGGTCGATTTCCCTTAACCTCTCCTCATCAGGACATACCACTTAGCTCCGGTTAGTCGTGTGTGTGTGTGTGTATGTGTGTGTGTGTGTGTATGTGTGTGTGTGTGTGTGTGTATGTGTGTGTGTGTGTGTGTGTGTGTGTGTGTATCACTACCCCCTCAGTGTGTGTGTGTGTGTGTGTGTGTGTGTGTGTGTGCGCGCGCTGCGTTCGTAGCAACGCCTTATCTCTCAGTAAGACAGCTGGACACACCATCTCCCTCAGTAACACAGTGTCGTGTGGGTCTTGGGAGAGAGATAAATAGGAGGTCAAAGATACTCCTTGGTGGATGGTTACGGTATATTTACAGTAAGTGAAGGAGTCCAGCACCGTCTGTCTCGCCTGTAGGTCTAACGTTGGTGAAGTCTGCCTATGATAGGCTGTGCACATGCGCTGACCTCTGACGTCAGCGGAGTACCGTGACGTCACACGCAAAAGGACCAGCCATATAAAGATATACCACACAAGTGTATATATATATACTGACACGACAACAGCTGGACACACCATCTCCCTCAGTAAGGCAGCTGGACACCCCATCTCCCTCAGTAAGACAGCTGGACACACCATCTCCCTCAGTAAGACAGCTGGATTTTCATCTCCCTCAGTAAGACAGCTGGACACACCATCTCCCTCAGTAAGACAGCTGGATTTTACCATCTCCCTCAGTAAGACAGCTGGGCCACCATCTCCTCAGTAGGAGCAGCTGGACACACCATCTCTCAGTAAGACAGCTTGACACACCATCTCCCTCAGTAAGGCAGCTGGACACACCATCTCCCTCAGTAAGACAGCTGGACACACCATCTCTATCAGTAAGGCAGCTGGACACACCATCTCCCTCAGTAAGACAGCTGGACACACCATCTCCCTCGGTAGACAGCTGGACACACCATCTCCCTCCCAGTAAGACAGCTGGACACACATCCTCCCTCAATGCTAAGACAGCTGGACACACCATCTCAATCAGTAAGACAGCTGGACACACACCATCTCAATCAGTAAGACAGCTGGACAGCTCATCTCAATCAGTAAGACAGCTGGACACATCTTAATCAGTAAGACAGCTGGACACACCATCTCAATCAGTAAGGCAGCTGGACACACCATCTCAATCAGTGAGACAGCTGGACACACCATCTCAATCAGCAAGACAGCTGGACACACCATCTCAATCAGTAAGACAGCTGGACACACCATCTCAAAAATCAGCAAGACAGCTGGACACACCATCTCAATCAGTAAGGCAGCTGGATTTTCACATCTCCCTCAGTAAGACAGCTGGACACACCATCTCCTCAGTAGAACAACAGACACCATCTCCATCAGTAAGACAGCTGGACACACCATCTCCCTCAGTAAGACAGCTGGACACCATATCCCTCAGTAAGACAGCTGGACACCTTCTCCCTCAGTAAGACAGCTGGACACACATCTCCTCAGTAAGACAGCTGGACACACCATCTCCCTCAGTAAGACAGCTGGACACACCATCTCCCTCAGTAAGACAGCTGGACACACCATCTCCCTCCCAGTAAGACAGCTGGTTACACCATCTCTCAGTGGGCAGCTGGACACACCATCTCCCTCAGTAAGACAGCTGGACACACCCATCTCTCTCAGTAATACAGCTGGACACACCATCTCTCTCAGTAAGACAGCTGGACCACCATCTCTTCCATAAAAAGTGAAACTCCTTATTTCCCTCACTGATAAAGATTAAAATACTTTAACTCGCTCAGCGTAGAGTGGAAAGCTTATTAAACCACAGGACTCACTAAATATGCCAGGATGTGCGATTATCGGCTTAGGAGCCTCGAGAATTAACAATTCAGTGAGAGAGAAGCGATCCTACACCAGGTCTTAGGAGGGTCGATAATCGCCGGGGACCTCAGAATGTATAAATTGATAAGCTTTGGTGAATATTAGGGACATGTCAGTTCCCCTTTCTTCTAATATTATGTTTATTTTCCTCTATAATCTGCTTTATCCATAATTACTATCGCATTTGCTTTGTCTGCTTTCGTAAGGTGACGTCTAGGATCTTTCATAATTCATTTTTTTAACTTAACAAATCTTTGAGGACAATTGTGTTGTAAGCTCGAACCTCTACATCACAACTGTCCTCAAATATTTGGTAAGTTATACCATAGTGGGAAAGCTCTTAGACTGCCTTACAGCTGAAAAGCAAATACGACAGCAATGTGGAAATATGGGGAAATAAACATAATATTAGGAACTGCAAACAAACTCACGCTCAAAGCCTCGAAACCAACTTGAAACCCATTTTATTGAGAACTATGTACTGAAACTTTAGTTCTATCAAAGGAAGTTGAATAAAGAGGAACGTCACCTGATCCCTCTCCTTGCATTTGCCGCCTGCCTGGCTATAAGCGTTAAACTTTAAGGACCCTCATGCACTGTAATGGTTGAATTAACGTACCTATTCAACAAGAAGCTGTCCTTGTTTGCAAGTCTTCTGGCTTTGCAGAAGCCTAAATATTATCAGTTGTACCTCGACATTTTTTGCCGCACAATTCGCAGATCAAATCGTGAAAAAAAATGCATTAAGCAGGAGAGAAATCGATAAATCAGTTGTGGGTGCGAGAGAGGACAACCGTCTTGTCCATCTGCTAGATTACAAGGTCTGCGTGTGAGATTATATATTTATGATACACCATGGCGCTTCATTATGCTAGTAATAGCAGTTCTCTTTCATGTTGCTGCGACAGAATAATTGAGCAGATATGTAACGTAATTAGCGTTAATAACACTTCCACTACACGACAGTCTGGAGACTCCCAGAAATATGACAGTTTTGATATTCAGGAACCACAGTTACTTTCTTTTTGTTACATATATGCAATCTGCATTCTTTTGTCACCTGAGGGAGAGTCATCCAGAATCGACCTCTCACGCTGTGGACGACTATTGTTGTGCCTAACTCTTGTTCGAACAAATTACTTTGAAAGTGAGAAAATAAAAGAAGATAATGGGAGGATAATGATGATGTTTATAATGAAATTTTATAAGGTAAGTCATCTCTTGGGGATTGAACAATACTAAAAATTTTATAATACTAATACCCAATTTTTGGCCTATAACGATGCTTTTCCTATATATTTTTTTAATTTAAAATTATGATGGCTATGTTCAATATATACCAAGGAAGGCTTATTGCACAAAAAATATTAAACAACACAGGAAGGTTAAATATTAAATAACTTAATTTCTCTGAGATGATAATGGCATTGCTCACTGAGTCATAGTAGAGCTAATTGAAAAAATATATATTAAATTTCTGATTCTACAGTATATTAATATTTATTACATCTGATAAAAACAATCAGAAATCAAATTACGAAAACAAAAAAGTAAGAATAAGTTTTGCTTACATTATACATGAAAGTTAATTTAAGGCATTAAAAATTTTAAAACTGAAAATAAGTAATTCACTATAATAACTACATAAACTCTACAATTACAATTCAGAACTTGTACAATTCTCTCCATTATTAAATTGAATTGCTGACACATTTCCATTATACAGTTTAAAGTTTTTTTAACTTTGATGAAAAACACTGCAGAAAGTGAAAACATTATTCTTAATGCCTTAAATTAAAAATAAACATTATACACATATACATTACTCTAATAACTAAAGCTAACTGAAGTATTTCGGCCACTTCGTCATCCCAGGAAGATCCCGTATTCCATAATCCAGTCTCTTGCACCTCAATGATCCAACGAAAGAGGTATCCGTATTCCATGATACCAGTTTCTTGACACTCAATGATCCAAGAAGGTATCCCCGTCTCTTGTACCTCAATGATCCATCAGAAAGGTATCCCCGTATTCCATGATCCCAGTATCATACATATATAGCACCATGAGCCTGGCCTGGTGGGGGGAAAGGACTGTTGGAAAACGAAACTCTTGAGCTTGGTGGTATATATATTTTTAAATGACATAGAACAACACTTATAATCTTACACAGGTGTTTAAAAATATTGATTCAACTTGTGAAGATCTCAAGATGTGCTTTAGTCTGAGGTGTATACTTATCAGAAGCACACACAAGAATGTAGACAATATGTTAGGTAAAAGGTCATATGTGCAGCTAATGTGACATTTCATTGTGGGAACGTTTCGCTCCTGGACAGTGAAAGGTTTGCTACAATAAGATCTACAATGGTGCACATACTCTAGCTATGTTGGCATCATATGTGCAACATAGTTGGTAATTCCACCAATATTACATGAACAATATATACATTCATCCCTTATAACTTAATTTTAGTATGCAGAAGAGGGCTTCACTATTAGGACAGAAATATTCGACATTGAACCTCCTTTATATTGGCGGCAATGATGGGATCATTTATGCCACATCATTCATAAACTAAATGAATAAAAATGTTTAAAATGAACACAGCATTAATGCAAATTAACAGTTCAAGGAGACCTAATAAATTCTTAAAATCTTAACACTAATCGAGAATAATTCAGTTTAGCTCCTGAGACGACCCACAACTTTTTACAAAGAACTGCCCAATTATTGTCCCGGCAGCAAATTTTTGTCACTGGTTTGTCCGGGCGACTCCCCGGACAGGTTCACACCCCTTTTCAAAGGTTTTTAAAACTTTTTCCAAGTAAATAATTAAATGTTTGGATATTAAATCATTCCATCTGATTAAAATTTCACCCAAAATTTAAAAACCTGTTTTTTTATGTGGGGCCCCGGTAGGTACGTATTTTTAGGAAGTGATTTTTTGGCTTACATTACGGAGGACGAATTTTCCATTAGAAAAAAACCCCAAAAATAATAATAATTATACTACTACAAAAAAAAATAATAATAAAAAAATAATAAAAATTTTTAAAAAAATAAAAATTTTAAAAATAATAATAATAATTTTAATGCAAACCCCCAAGGTTTTTTGAAACGGGGAAAAACCGAGCGTTGCTTGGGAAACCCCCCATTATATTTTTTTTCCCCGTTGTGAACGGGAAAAAAGGAAAAATTTTTCGCCCATAAATTTTTCTGGGGTCCCAAAACCCCCTTTTGAACAAAAAATAAAAATTTTAAAAAAGACACTTGAAGCGGTGGTGTGCGGGCAGAAGCAAAAACCCTCACGGTGCCACGAACACAAGTGGGGTACGGATGTTTGTAACCCCTTTTGTCTGCTTGGGGTTAAAAACATATAAAAAAAATTATAATTCAGGGAAAATCAAACCCCGGAGGGGCTGCCCTTTACACACCATTCATTTTTAATGAAGAAACAAAAAAAGACCAGATTTTTTTAAATTTCTAAAAAAATTTGGGAAAGGCCAAAGCATCAGTATCGGCAGGTATTGGGAATTTTTCGGTATCAGTGAAAAAAAAAAAAACCGATACAAGCCGATAATTTATTTTTTTTAAAATTACATAAGTTCTTAAAAAAATCAAAAAGAACATTCTACTTTTTAAAGATTGTGAGGGTTCTTACTGCCCCCCACACACACACACACACACACCATGATCCTGCAAGAGAAAGCTCGGCTGAGGACGAAAGGGGGACCGGAATGTATATTTGATCGAGACAGGGAAACAGGGAAGAAAGGGGGGCCCGGGGGGAGGGGGATAAGAAGGAAAAAGGGGGAGGGGGAGACAGCGAGATACGGGGGACACCAAGCCCCAAACAGGACAAAACACACACACTGGAAATACCCCCCAGCGGGGCCCCATATCACAAAAAACCCACACACCCATACACTCTTTGCACCACACCCACTTAAACAGGCCCTGTCCCCACCCTAGCAAAAAGAAAAACCCCCCGTTCCAAAATTACCCCCCCCCCTCAAGCTGCACCCCACCTGCCCATACCCCCCCAACCATACAATCACCCCCACCATGTCCAACCCCTGCGGGGGCCCTGCCCACACCCCCATCCCCCCAAAAATCTCCCCCGGGGCCCCAGTATTGGAAACAAAAGGGTTTAAGGTTTGGTACACAAATGCGGATGGAATTTGGGAAAAAGTATGAAGAGTGGAATGAAAAGAATAGATGAGGCATCCCCCACATCATAGCAGTCACAGAAACCCCAAA
>WNWK01010924.1:0-67464 GCA_009830355.1 Cherax destructor
CAGCACAGCACACAGTGGTGGGTCAGAGAAAGGCATTGTGGTGCACTGCCTGCTGGTAACTGTACCTGTCACCTGGCCGCGCACGCTCAGGGATGGGTGGCGGAACAACACGGCCCCCGCGATCCCCCCCTTCAGCCCCCTCCCCAGTTGGGCGTGCTTCAAACACTGGAAGATCACCAACATCCACTCCTGCTCCAGCACCCTGCTGCCCAGGTGGCTGAGAAGTTAGCCGGGAACGCAGAAGATATACATATGTCCGATATCTTTTCACCTGTAAGTAACATCATGATTTTAGTAGTCTGGGTTTCTTTAGATTACATCTGAAGGGAATATCAAAAATACATTTTAAATTACAAACAAAATAGTTTAAAGCTAATGTATGTTACAGGATAGAACAAAAAATGAAGATAAAGCCTACATAGTTTGATCTCATCAGGTAATCAATAAGGTATTTCTGGTTTATCCCAGGATATCTCACACTATCTGAATAAACAATTATACACAATAGGCATAATAATAATAATAATAATAATAATAATAATAATAATAATAATAATAAAATAATAAAACACAAATGATCCCATCACTTTCATTTCATTCTATTTATCATCAAATAATAATTCTCTTCTTACAAGTTATAGAAGATTCTGTATTTAATCCTTTGCCACACTTAAATGTTAAAAACCGAATGTGTTGATAATATTGTAACATGCATAAAATATGCACAAACAAAATCATTTAAATAAATATTTAAAAATTGTAAAACAATGATTTAAAGTCTATTAAAAACAATGTGAACTTTTTGACTAATATATATAATGAGTGAAAGGGTGAAATTCAGATGGAGATAACATGTTTAATAAATGGAAGGGTGAGACTTGCAGCTGGGGATAATGCATTTAATGGGTGGAGGGATGAAACTCTTAGTTGAGGATAATATATTTAATAAGTGGAGGGGTGAGACTCACAGATGGGGATAATATATGTTAATGACTTGCATCTGAAGATATTTAATACATTGAGGTGTGAGATTCACACCTGGGGATAACATATTAATAAGTGAAGGGGTTAACACCCTTCTCCTGTATATATTACTAAATGTAAAAGGAAAAAGTTTTGTTTTTCCTTTAGGGTCAACCCGCCTAGGTGGGATATGGCCAGTGCGTTGACAGAAAGAAAGAAAGAAGTGAAGGGGTCCCATACACTCCACCGACCGTTTCAAAGACATACGCAGGGTTTCCCTCTCAGGGGCTGTATCTTTCCTGGGGAGTTTAAATCTTTCACAGATGGGTCTTTAAACACATCACAGAGCCAAACTCATTTAGTCATCTATGTCCGATAAGCCTTAGCACCTCATCCTTGTCTAAAGATTTAGGAGACCTGGTTTTATGGACAACTAAGAAATGCCTTTTATGGACAAATCAATATTTGTGCTCTATCATGTCATTGGTACCTGAGTCATCGATGTGTTCTCTTAGAATTAGCCTGTGTAATTATACTTGTGTGCTTAATTGATGAAACCTGTCAAAGAGCCTGTGTGTGAATACAGTAGCAGTGTCTTTGGGAGCCACAGGATTCCCTTTCTAGGCATATCGTACTGTATTCTAATACTGGTTCTGACCCTGGCCTAGTACAGAGATGCCTTTTGGAGTTTCCAGCAGCTCTTGTGCCCTTCTCAGGCTCCTGTTTCAGGTTTATACCCCATTCTGCTTGCTGGTGATAAGATTCCAAAGCTGATCATTCCCCATGGTCCCATTAGAAAAAAATTTGTTTTGAAGGAGAGTGTGATATATTCTAAAGTGAGTTCCTATGGTTCTTTTACAGGAATTTCTTTCATACTTCAAAACAGCTTCCCATATACATGTATTGAACAACTAGTGTATAGGTACTATTACCAATAATATCCAGAATAACAGGTTGTGGCATTTCTTAGCTTGGTTGATAAATCTTTAACATAAGCAGGGAAGTCTTTCTTTGGTGATGTCAACAATGATACTAATGTTTGACTTTCTCCTATGCCAAGTGGGGTGCCTTGCCTCATGTGAGACCAACTGCTCATTCAAGAATTGAAAAATGTATTCATTCTTTGCTAGGTATGGGTCTTTGAGTTATTCAAATAGTTGACATTTGAATAACAGTTGGCAAATGCCCCATGTGTCCTTTAAATTTTAAATAAATGTTAAGAGACATTCTTGAAATATTGTCTGGAAACAAAGCAGCTGAAATAAAAAAAAAAATATGTAGTGTAAAAGCACAAAGTATTTGTTACCACTAGGAATACTTAACCTAAAACATGATACATAATCCTAACCTAAAATGGTGATACATAATCCTAACCTAAAATGGTGATACATAATCCTAACCTAAAATGGTGATACATAATCCTAACCTAAACCAGATACCTAATTATCAATAAGAATTCAGAAATTGACTGCACTTTGAAGTGCATCAGTTATTTTTAAAAGCACCTGTGCACAGCAGTAAGTCTTATGCACAATAATCAGGAATGCAATCAGTGCAAGCTCATGATTTGTACTTGCAAACTAGAAACTCCTTATACATGGGAAACAATTATTTTCCCCATCCCTATCATGAATGAGTATGAACAGATTATTCACTCCTCATGAAGGACATGTTCAATGTAGTGCCCATACAGTCCACAGCATCAGAGGGCATCAACAGACCTGTAGTATACAATCTTGTGCAGCTAGAATTAATACTAAGCATTTCACAAAAAAACTGTAAACTGGGCACTAACTGCTGGTGTTCCATTGCATAGTTAATAGGACAAGACTTGTTTGCTTCTGGAATTAACTAATCAAATCTCTACAACAATGAATAGTCACATTTATCTACTAATGGGTTATTAATTATTGCTTCTTAAACATACAAAAGACAAGACTTACCTCCTTGATGAGGTATGCTTCCTTTTCCCGATAATTGGACATGGAATAGGCTTTGCTATTTTTCTCAGGGGGGTGAGCCTTGTGGTCCTCCAGCTCCTGTTCTAGCTGTGCTAATCGCTGTGTATGGTCCTCAACTTGTTCAGTCTAGAAAAATAATAATCAAAATGTGGGTACTTGTTGTTATGCAGTGAAATAAATACTCACAAATCATTTAAGTATTTAATTCATAAATGAATATGAAAGTTCATCAGTCCTGACCCTATCCTATGATCATTAACTAAGAATACTACTACATCTAACCACAACCTAAGATTCTTTAACAATGCAAATCAAAATACAAAGCATCTATACCACTTTATTTTGGTATATTACCTCTTTTGCCTTCATGGATAAAGTTTTTTTTGTCTCTGTAGATGCCTCAATGCATCATCCACCTTTTAACCCTCTTCAATTCTATGGTTCATCTTAACTTTCATAGATCTATCTGCTCACAAGTAAACTCTCAAATATCTGAGCACCTTTACTTCCTCTATAACCTCTCACTCCAATCTAATAGCCAATCTTTCACTGCCAAGACTGCTTTTTCACTCTCAACTCCTCGCTTTTTCCTATGTACACATTTAATTTTCTTCTTTCACATAACCTCCCAAATTCCTCCACCAACCTTTGCAACTTCTCTCAGAATCTCCTAAAAGAACTATGTCATTAGCAATGAGCAACTATGACAACTCCCACTTTACATCAAATTCATTAATTATCTTTTAGTCCCACACATCTCCCCAACATCCTAGTATTCACCTCATTTACAATCCTATCAAAATATATGGTAAACAACAATGAAGACATCACACTTTTACTGAAAAATAATATACCCCCTTTCTCCTACATACAAAAGGAAGTTTACAGAGCCCAACTTGTAGGAGTAAACAATAGTTGATATGAATCAGACAGCATCAATTAAGAAATTAAAATAACATACCAGATTGAGCTTTGTGATACTACAAGGAAGAAGTGGCCGCTGGAACTTGCGCTGAGAGCCAACAGCTCCAGGCAGCGGAGCTGCAGAAAGGCTTGCTGCCACTAGGTTGATGGTGTCTATCCAGGCCTGAAGTTCTTTGCTATCACTGAGGTGTAAGCCACTGTATTAGTAACTCAAAACAAGACATACACCTTCAGGGGTTTCTTTTGGGGGGGGCATCATACAGTGAGGGAACATAAAATTACATGTCAAGTCAATAATTTTACTTTCATAATGCCAAGACTCTATAAATGTAATTAATTACACTTTCCAATAATGACTAAGTAATGAATGATTAAAAACTGTAGGAATGCTGCCTTTCTTTCAACAAATGATCAACTCAGCAGTTCAATTATTACTATACCTTGTCTGCAGCAAATATTCAGCCTGATCAGCTGTCTGCAATCGGAAGACATGTTCCTTTTTAGAGTAATCATGGGCTCGAGTTGCAAGAGCATGGTGCAGACGAATAGCATTGTGCCCTAACTGAGCATGTTGTGGTCCACGTCGGGCTCCTTGTTCATCTTTGTGCAAATACAGCACTAAATCCTGTATCACACAGAACCACATTTTCCATGAACGCTTCCCAAATGCAGCTTAAAGTAAACAAAATATTATGGTTAATTAAATACATATAATATTAGATCATAGATTTGAAGAGAAACACAAAATCACAAATAAGATCCTTTCCAGATGCGCTAAAAGCCTTCAATTGTTCCATACTCTAGAAGGAACACACAAACTTTTGCCAATTGAATTTCACATGGTTATCTGGCTATTATACAACTGCAATAAATTGCTAACATGAATTGAAATCTAAAAATGTGCTACAGACACTTATAAACAGTACTGTAGTAAACTAAAAATAAATATCAGAAATAGAATATCAAAGTGAGGATCCACATATTCACTTTCTGCCTCAATATGCTACAAAACTACTATATTCATAAAAAGTTGTCTTGATACAAAAGAAACTAAAATTGAAAAGTTGAAAAGTTAGGGTTAATTCTGTGAAATAAACTTGAATCTAAGGTCAAGCACTATAAATATTTTGCATATAAGAATAAAATGACATACAGTGGACCCTCGGTTTTCGTGCACCTCCAAACTCGAACACTTATGTAAATGTATTTTGTATTTTGTAAGTGCTTTTGTAAGTGTACTTTTGGGGGTCTGAAACGACTAATCTAATTTACATTTGTCCTTATGGGAACAAATTCGTTCGGTAATGGCACTTAAACAGCATTCTGGAAAGAATTTTCAACGAAAACCGAGGGTCCACTGTACTGCTAACAATGGGCAAGAAAAGACAGGTTGCAAAACAAGCTTTTATTAGTACAACTTTTAGCTCTGTTAGAGTTTTATCAAGATGTACACAGTAATTGTTTTTTCTGACTGACTTGAGGAGTTAACTTAGAAGCACACAGGAGGCCCTCCACATTCGCCAGGGTTAGGGGATCAAAAACCTTGCAAATCTTGAAAATTCACAAATGTTTGGTGCACAAATATGATGTAGGGAAATATAATAATACTGTACTGTAGCATTCGCGAATGTTTTGATGCGCAAATATATTGTAGGGAAATATAATAACAACATATACAGTGGTACCCCGACTTACGATGGTCCCCAAACACACCCTTTTATGTAAGTTGATTTTTTTAAATGCTTTTGTAAGTGTAATTTTGGGGGTCTAAAAGGACTAGTCTATTTTACATCATTTCTTATGGAGATAAATTCGTTTGGTAATGGCACTTGAACAGCATTCTGGAATGAAAAAATATCGTAAGTCGGGGTACCACTGTACTTAGCCTAACAATACTGCTTCCTTAACCTATTGAACCACGAACAATCATAAAACACATTAAAACATTGTAAAAAATTGTATATACATGTTATGGTTTAAATATGATTGGGCGGCTAGGCATTCGCGAATGTTCGAAGCATGTGAAAGCGTAGGGCTAGCTGTATACTGTAATAACCCGCATGGAGACAGAAACTCTGGAGATTAATTGATCTGTATATTTCGAGGCCCCTGTGAGATCCTCCTCCGCAGAAGAGGATCTGCTGAAGAGGAACTCGGAAGGATCCTCTTCAGCATGCGGGTTATTACTGAGCATTGATGAGTGTTCATTACACTTTAGTTATTCACATAGTGTAATGTTAAAGAAAAAATCACACTACAAGGCCAACATCAATTTGCTCACTTTTCTTTCCATTAGGATCGGTGCAGCACTTCCGCATGATGTACCCCTTCTTGTACTGAATGCCATTGCCAGTTGGTGGTGCGAGGAAGGGGTTGCTTCCCACCGTTGCCTGTGAGTCACCACCTGCACCGCTTGATTTGCTAGCCCCACTACCTTCTGTCTCTCCATCATCATCATCGCTGAACAAGAAAAGAACTGATATATGAAAAGACGAGTAAAAAGAAACTGAAATGAAGAACAAAAAGGCACAATACTGTGCCTGGAACAATACAGAGATAACCTGCACATGGTAGAAAGAAACTTATGATGACGTTTCGGTCCGAGTCGGACCAAAACGTTGTCACAGGTTTCTTTCTTCTATGTGCGAGTTATTTGTGTAAAAATTGAAATAAATAATGCTCTCTCATTTTCTGAAATATCCTTCATATATAATGTTCTAATCATAAATTTAATGAAAATCTTAATCAATGGATGTTTAGTTTTACTCGGTGATGTGCACTGCCCTATGGCATTTTGCATTAGGAAAATTTAAGTAAATATGATAAAAAATTATACAGCTCTAAAAGCAAAAACAAGTCTTATGAGATTGTAGATTTTGAGCTCATCAAATATTAGCTTTAATTACATTGTAAACACACATCAAATTCCTGGAGCATACTCTGCTGCAAAAAGTTACAAAATTTTGTAAAGCCATGCATATAATAAAACAAGTTTTTGTGAAATGCTGAAAAAAAAAAGATGGTTCTTATGAAAAGTTATGTACAGTATCTCTAGTAATCAGACATTCCCTGTCAATAAAAACATACCAATAAGATTACTCCACTAACTGATACAGTTTCATCTGGAAGGAATTATTGTTATATTTATCAGAAAGCATTAAACTCACAGGGGTTATACAATAACTTGGGAAGGAAAGGTAATCAGCTTCAACATATAGAAGGGGAGAGGAACTCCAATTCTTTGAATCAAAAACCCTTCACCCGCATCAAGGCATTTCCCTGAAGGAATCTGGTAAGAAGTTTTTGACTGACTCCGACAATACTCACGTGGCCCACTGAAGTGGCTGATTACGCATCGCATGGTATAGAGACTTGAGCACTTCTCGGGGAAAATTTTCCCCATCATTAAGGTCTGCCAGATTGTCAATGAACTCATTACAGGTCATCTTGCGCCCTACACTTTGCCCATGAAGGTCCGTGTTCAGCAGCATCAGCGCACAAGTCAGGGTGTGAACAGCATCTACAATGTACATCTTTAGTTTTTATTTTAAATTTTAAGGTTAATAATTCCATATTAATTTGGCACTTATCATAATAATGTCAACTATGAAAGGAAAGTGAATGGCATGGTGATACTGACAAGATGTGGAAAAAGACACTTTTGTACCATTCGGGATATTTACTAATGGAAGTATTTTGCCATGACTGGCTTCTTCAGTCCAAACCTTAGACTGAAGAAGCCACTTGTGGCAAAATATTTCCCTCAATAAATGTCCTGAACTGTACAAAAGCATCTTTTTTTTTTTCCTCACTTATGAAATTTACTCTGGAATGTCACTTGTAGCAGTTTTAATTAATTGGCATGTCACTCTAATCAGACTCAGGTTGGTGTATTGATTTATAAAGTTAGCAAACTTCTTACTCTATTATGATGATGATTCAACTGCCTGTCAACAAATTCTGCAATATTGTATACTGTATTTTCCTTTTTTGCATCCATTCTTCTTTCAACAGACTCTTCAAACACTCTTATTGTTTTTTCTTGTGTCCATTCTGCAATTCACATTATCTTTCATAGACCCATCTGTAACACATTCCACTCTGAAATAACTAAAGACACTCACTTCCTCAATACTTCTTCATTCAAATCTGATGTCTAGTTTTTCACTGCTTAAATTTCTTACTCTCATTACCTTGATCTTTTCAACCTAATTGTTCTGCACATCCTTTTAAAAACCAATTTTAATGGAAAATACTCCTCTTTTTTCTTACATAGCTTAACTTCTTAAGTTTCACTCTCCTTGTATAAATTGTATAATTTTTAACAACTTACCACCTATTTTATCTCCCTTCCCTTATCTATCATTCACTTGTATGCACTGATGTAAGCACTTGGTCCACACATTGCCTTTTCTTTCTAAATTTTTGTTCCTCTGTAATCCAATTTTCTGTCATTCACATACTGGTAACTAAGTGGTCCTCGTTTGCAATTCTCCAGAATGCTGCTAGTGCCATTACCGACGTATTACTTCCTAAGAAATAAAGTCACTAGTTAGTCTATTTCAGACCCCTCTTGAACAGCACTTACGAAATACACTTACATAAATGTTCGAGTTTGAGATGCACGAAAACCAAGGGACCACTGTATTTGAATAGCAATTCTTTCATAAACTTTACCCTGTTTACTTAATAGACTTAGTCCCTACAATTCTTAACCTCTCTCTTGTCCCTTCCCTTTCTCCTATACAAGAAAACTATGCATGCTTTCTGCCAATACTTAGGCATCCTCCTTTCTGCCCTAAATACATTAAACAAATGTATGAATCATTTCAAAACAATATTTCCACCTGTTTTCAGTATCTCAGTCTTAATCACATTCATTGATGCTTATCCATCAACCTGCTTACTACCTCACCCACTTCCTCCCTTCCCACAAATTCTGTTATGCTTCATAGCCTTGCAACTCAGCTTAAAGGCTAGCTTAAACATCAGTAATTTTGTTACAAGTTTGCTACTTGCCTATTCTGTGCTTACCTTGTGAGTTGAAAGTACCAGGATTACATTCTAAGAATCGGTGAGAGAAATGCACTAAGACACGTTCTCTCTCCTGAGTTTCCCCTGCTAGGCAAAATTTGTCTAGAAACTTGCGAAGAGCCTTATCCAGGGTGTCTCCACGGAACTCAAAGTAGTTAAGGTACTCCTCAGCAACCGCTCTACTGAATTCATTGCTGAAGACATTGAAGAGAACAGATTTGGTCATGCATGAAATTCAAGAAATTGTCTTATCTATTATATTTATTTGGTTGATTTACCAATTAAAGTAGTGGAAAAAAAAATTCAGATTTTCCTGAGAATGGTTAAGGTCCCCCCCTACACCCCCTAGTTTGTTTTAAGGGTTTTTAATACGTCTGATTCAATTACCGAGATGAAGCAAACCATTAACAATCATTCCAGGTTCTATTTTATTATCCAAGAAATAGGGTAAAGCTTCAACATTTTTGTGATGAATTCAAAATGGAAGGCAAGTGTAATATAGGATAGGTCTGGGAATATGAGTATTGAACAGAGGAAACGTTTTAGTGCCTGGAATGTCTATTGCTTATTTTAGACAATTTTAAAATTGCAATTTTTTTAATTTTGCATAAAATTTGTCAAATTAATGATTTCTGTGTAATTTATAGGGTAGTTCTGATAGTTGAATGGGTGGTTTCTTGTGTTCAATCAATAGAACAGAAGGCAAAAATAGTTAAGAATTTTGTTGAATAGACCAATGGAATTGGCTTAAAACCAGACTCAAAGTGGGAGAAATCCCCAATGCATAAATTGCGCCCAGAACACTAACTTTGCATTTGCGTAATTCCGTAAGTTTTCCATCAAGTTTCGCACTTTTGGTGTCATTACCTTCAGAAGATTCTCTATCATTTCAGAAGAATTTTTTTTTAAATGTGCACACTGAAAGCAATATTAATTTCATAGGTCTGGACAGTGAAAGGGCAAATTAACTTAATACATGGTAGAAAGATACTTGGTGCAGAGCAAACCTTTATTAAAGACTACATTTCACTCTTGGTAGAGCTTAATTGTGTCATGCCTTGAAGCTCTACCCTGGGAAAAATTCTGTGTTATAATATCCTATTTAGATCTGCTCTGTGTGCCTTTCAAACAAGCTTGTTTTTAATATCTGCCAGTCTTTAACATCTACTTTCAATGAATTACTTGCATATGATGCTGCAAGAAAAGTCCATAACATAGTACAGTATATATTTATTAACAGGATACAGCGATGCTAAAATGTAGTACAGTACAACACTGTCAGTGCATTACATTCCTCTGAATGTCTCGAGTTATCTTGAAACCATGGAAGATGTGGGTTCATTTAGGCCAGAGCTTTCTCCACACAGCATTCATTGTGGCTCAAATTATTTCACTCCATATAAATGACAGAAACAGGTGTAAGTGTCTTGATGCTGCCATCATCCAGGTCTCAAGAGACCTTCAAATATAACTGTGGTGTCTTCACTATTTCAAATACACTTGCTCACACTGTAATAAAACGTCACATTCCACATAAACCTACCCATGCAGATATATTTGGCCACCTGACGTCTCCCATACTTCATTATTCTATACCCCACTGTCCACTCAGAAACTCAGATCTCACTTATACCTCTCCTATCACCTGAGCCAACCTTCCTCCTAGCAATTGACTGATGGCCATTATAAGGAAGGAGTGCGGTGTTCTCTATGTCACTTCTATGCCATTTAATAAAGCTAAAGTCATTTCAATAAAAGCTTGTTCTATGTGTCCTATTATTTACATTATATATTATTGTAAAGTCCTAGGTAGTAGGTTGGTAGACAGCAACCGCCCAGGGAAGTACTACCGTCCTGCCAAGTGAGTGTAAAACGAAAGCCTGTAATTGTTTTACATGATGGTAGGATTGTTGGTGTCTTTTTTCTGTCTCATAAACATGCAAGATTTCAGATATGTCTTGTTACTTCTACTTACACTTAGGTCACACTACACATGCATGTATGTACAAGCATATATATATATACAAACCCCTCTGGGTTTTCTTCTATTTTCTTACTAGTTCTTGTTCTTATTTCCTCTTATCTCCATGGGGAAGTGGAACAGAATTCTTCCTCCGTAAGCCATGGGTGTTGTAAGAGGCGACTAAAATGCCGGGAGCGAGGGGCTAGTAACCCCTCCACCTGTATATACTACTAAATGTAAAAGGAGAAACTTTTGTTTTTTCCTTCTGGGCCACCCCGCTTCGGTGGGAAACGGCCGACGTGTTGAAAGAAAGATTACTGTAAAGTGTTTTTAAAAAGTTGAAACAAAGTATACACGTACTTTGTGAGTTTGGAAAGAAAAAAAAATAGTATCATGGTTCAGAGAGCACAGCAGTATTGTCAAGGATTGTTGGCATCAAGTTTCCACAGAGCAAGTCCTAATAGGAGAGTATAACATGACTGACCTAGAACACATTACAGTTTTTACAAAAATTAATCAAGTGGGGATGTCATGCCCTGCAAGGTGATTAAAAGCATTTATCACAGCTTTCCAGCCATTCCCAGAAGAGATCATTATTGAGAAGTCAGTGGCCACGTCTAAGATCATAGAAAAAGAACTTTGAAGATTTTGCACTCATAACTATTACAGCCATCACAAAAGGACTAGGGTACTGAGAAAACAACTCTTCTGTGGTGACATGAAAAAATCAGATATAGGTTCCTCATGATGCTTAACAGACAACAAGTTTGCCTCCTCAGTAAGATGTTCAGTAGCTTGGGTACCAATAAATTTTACATAATTTTTATATATAAATCCACAAGGCCTTAAAAAATGAGGGGTGATGAAATAATTGTGCAAATGGACCCAAATGTATTCAGGCATTGGGTGAATCAACTGAAATATAGTGACTGCTGCTTTTGTAAAGTGGCAGTCCAGTAGTATTCATCTGCTATTTGCCAGACAACAGTTTGCCTCCCAGGGAAGGTGTTGGCTTTAAACAAAAAAGAAATATATAACTGCTTCACCTCCCCCCTCCCCCCAAAAAAAAAAAATTAAAAATTGTTTAGATATTATAAAAACTCACCTATAGATGATAAAACCAGACTTATCTTGTCAAGAGGTGTTGTGAGAATGACAGGAATAACAATCAAGAGAGCAACTTAGTAGCTTACATAGAAAATGGACAAGGGACAACTAAAAGAATCTAGAAAAGTAAAATGGTAACATACACAGGCCATGAGTAAATAGTCCATTAAACTGGTAAAATATGGGACATCATCACTGGTCACTCATTAAACCCTTGTCACAGAGAAATATATTTACTTATATAACACAGGTTATACAGACAGTATTAGAAATCAGCAATAAACAATGAAAGCCTACCTACAGGTTTAACTTGCCCATCCCACACAAAATGTCAAAAAATTATATGAATCTATAAACAATCAATAATTATATATAAATCAACCTAAGAACTTCAATGTAGGTAGAAGGTTGGTAGACAGCAACCACCCAGAGAGGTACTATCATCCTGCCAAGTGAATGTGAAATGGAAACCTGTATAATTGTTTTACATGATGGTAAGATTGCTGGTGTCTTTTTTCTGTCTCATAAACATGTGGGTAACAGGTATACCTTGCTCCTACTTACACCTAGGTCACACTACACATGCATGTTTTGTTTTTTTCAACAAGTCGGCCATCTCCCACCAAGGCAGGGTGACCCAAAATGAAAGAAAATCCCCAAAAAGAAAATACTTTCATCATCATTCAACACTTTCACCACACTCATACATAATCACTGTCTTTGCAGAGGCGCTCAGATACGACAGCTGAGAATAGTCCCTCCCAGCTGTCACTATCCCAGACCCCTCCTTTAAATTGCAGGCATTGTACTTCCCATTTCCAGGACTCAAGTCCAACTAAATCAATTAACTGGTTTCCCTGAATCCCTTCACAAAATGTTACCCTGCTCACACTCAACAGCTCGTCAGGTCCCAAAAACCATACGTGTCCATTCACTCCTATCTAACACGCTCACACATGCTTGCTGGAAGTCCAAACCCCTCGCCCACAAAACCTCCTTTACCCCCTCCCTTCAACCTTTTCTAGGACAACCCCTACCCCGCCTTCCTTCCCCTACAGATTTATAAGCTCTCCAAGTCATTCTACTTTGATCCATTCTCTCTAAATGACCAAACCACCTCAACAACCCCTCTTCAGCCCTCTGACAAATACTTTTAGTAACTCCACACCTTCTCCTAATTTCCACATTCCGAATTTTCTGCATAATATTTACACCACACATTGCCCTTAGACAGGACATCTCCACTGCCTCCAGCCTCCTCCTCGCTGCAGCATTTGCAACCCATGCTTCACACCCACATAAGAGTGTTGGTACCACTATACTTTCGTACATTCCCTTCTTTGCCTCCATGGATAACGTTTTTTGTCTCCACAGATACCTCAACGTACCACTCACCTTTTTTCCTTCATCAATTCTATGGTTAACCTCATCCTTCATAAACCCATCCGCTGACACGTCAACTCCCAAATATCTGAAAACATTTACTTCTTCCATAATCCCTCTCTCCAATGTGATATCCAATTTTTCTTTATTTAAATCATTTGATACCCTCATCACCTTACTCTCATCTATGTTCACTTTCAACTTTCTACCTTTACACACCCTCCCAAACTCGTCCACTAACCTTTGCAACTTTTCTTTAGAATCTCCCATAAGCACAGTATCATCAGCAAAAAGTAACTGTGTCAACTCCCATTTTGCATTTTATTCCCCATAATTTAATCCCACCCCTCTCCCCAACACCCTAGCATTTACTTCTTTTACAACTCCATCTATAAATATACGTATTAAACAACCATGGTGACATTACACCTCCCTGTCTAAGACCTACTTTTACCGGGAAGTAATCTCCCTCTCTCCTACACACCCTAACCTGAGCCTCACTATCCTCATAAAAACTCTTTACAGCCTTCAGTAACTTACTACCTATTCCATACACTTCAACATTTGCCACATTGCTCCCCTATCCACTCTATCATATGCCTTTTCTAAATCCATAAATGCAATGAAAACTTCTCTACCTTTATCTAAATACTGTTCACATATATGCTTCACTGTAAACACTTGATCTACACATCCCCTACCCACTCTAAAGCCTCCTTGCTCATTTGCAATCCTACTCTCTGTCTTACCTCTAATTCTTTCAATAATAACCCTGCCATACACTTTACCTGGTATACTCAGTAAACTTATTCCCCTATAATTCTTACACTCTCTTTTATCCCCCTTCCCTTTGCAATCTGCCAATCCCTAGGTACCTTCCCCTCTTTCATACATTTATTAAACAAAAATACCAACCACTCCAGCACTATATCCCCCCTGCTTTTAACATTTCTGTCATGATCCTGTCAGTTCCAGCTGCTTTACCCCCTTTCATTCTACGTAATGCCTCACGCACCTCCCCCACACTCACATCCTGCTCTTCTTCACTCCTAAACGATGTTGTACCTCCCTGGCCAGTACATGAAATTACCGCCCCTTTTTTCATCGACATTTAAAAGTTCCTCAAAATATTCCCGCCATCTACCCAATACCTCCAGCTCCCCATCTACTAACTACCTTACTCTATTTTTAACTGACAAATCCATTCATTCCCTAGGCTTTCTTACCTTGTTTATCTCACTCCATTTTTTTTTCTAGTTTTCAGCAAAATTTCTTGACAGCGCCTCTCCCATTCTTTCATCTGCTCTTCTTTTGCACTCTCTCACCACTCTCTTCACCTTTCTTTTACTCTCCATATACTCTGCTCTTCTATTAACACTTCTGTTTTGTAAAACCTCTCATAAGCTACCTTTTCTCTTTATCACACCCTTTACTTCTTCATTCCACCACTCACTCCTCTTTCCTCCTGCACCCACCCTCCTATAGCCACAAATTTCTGCCCCACATTCTAATACTGCATTTTTAAAACTATCCCAACTCTCTTCAACCCCCCCATTACTCATACTTGCACTAACCCACCTTTCTGCCAATAGTTGTTTATATCTCACCCTAACTTCCCCTCCCTTAATTTATACACTTCTACCTCACTCTTACTTGCTGTTGCCATTTTCTTTTTGTCCCATCTACCTTTTACTCTAACTGTAGCTACAACTAAATAATGATCCGATATATCCGTTGCCCCTCTATAAACATGTACATCCTGAAGCCTACCCATCAACCTTTTATCCACCAATACATAATCTAACAAACTACTTTCCTTACGTGCTATATCATACCTTGTATATTTATTTATCCTCTTTTTCATAAAATATGTATTACTTATTACCAAACCCCTTTCTACACATAGCACAATTAATGGTTCCCCATTTACATTTACCCCTGGCACCCCAAATTTACTTACTACTCCCTCCACAACATTTTTACCCACTTTAGCATTAAGATCCCCAAATACAATTATTCTCTCACTTGGTTCAAAACTCTCCACACACTCACTCAACATTTCCCAAAATCTCTCTCTCTCTCTCCTCTACACTTCTCTCTTCTCCAGGTGCATAAACACTTACTATAACCCACTTTTCACATCCAACCTTTATTTTACTCCACACAATCCTTGAATTTATACATTTATATTCCCTCTTTACCTGCCATAACTGATTATTCAACATTATTGCCACTCCTTCTTTAGCTCTAACTCTATTTGAAACCCCTGACCTAATTCCATTTATTTCTCCCCACTGAAACTCTCCTACCCCCTTCAGCTTTGTCTCACTTAAAGCCAGGACATCCAGCTTCTTTTCATTCATAACATCTACAATCATCTCTTTCTTATCATTCGCACAACATCCACGCACATTCAAACATCCCACTTTGACGGTTTTCTTCTTTTTCTTTTTAGTAAGCTATACAGGAAAAGGGTTACTAGCCCATTGTTCCCGGCATTTTAGTTGACTTTTACAACACGCATGGTTTATGGAGGAAAGATTCTTATTCCACTTCCCCATGGATATGAAAGGAAAAGCAATAAGAACAAGAACTATTAAGATAAAATCAAAGAAAACTCAGATGAGTGTGTATACATAAACGTGTACATGTATGTGTAGCGTGACCTAAGTGTAAGTAGAAGTACATATCAAGACGTACCTGAAATCTTGCATGTTTATGAGACAGAAAAAAGACACCAGCAATCCTACCATCATGTAAAACAAATACAGGCTTTCGTTTTACACTCACTTGGCAGGACGGTAGTACCTCCCTGGGTGGTTGCTGACTACCAACCTACTACTCTACTCTTCCCTAAGCAATGCGTGTTGTAAATGGTGACTAAATTGCCGGGAACAAGGGGCTAATAACTTTTTGTGCATAAATTATTAAAACAAAAAATGAAGGAACTTTTAATTTTTACTATTTTTGAAACTAAATAATATCTTGGTCAAAATTCAATCCTACCAGAGAAAAGTTTATCAAAACTGGCTATCAAAGCACATACTGTATATGCTACTTGTTTCAACTGAGATAATGATAAATTAACATAGGAACAAGTGTACATACAAATCAGATTTAATGTGCAAAAAACTGTTTATTAATTGATCTTACAATATGTGTTCACTAGGGTCCCATATTTAATTGAAAATCTATTTTTCACATGGGTCCCAAAGCTAAAATATGGATTAATAGGATAACTATCAAACATTTTGGGCAAACATACATAACAGTCAGTCAAACATTTTTATAAAAATATTAAAGGATACCAACAACTTTATAATTCACAATTCTTACAAGAATTGGTATTCACCCTGCTATTTCTACAATTATCTTGGATTTCTATTTACCAATAATTTTAAGTAAAAAAAGACACAAAGCATCACTTATAGAATAATATAAATACCATCCTCTCAATACCTTACTGAATAAAAAAATTATTAGGTAATAATTTAAAACTAGAAATTTACTTACTTTTTAGAAAGATGTCTGGAAACATCAGACTTCTTGAAGCCATCAAGCGTAATAAGCCGCTTTGCTAACCTAACCGCAGATGGGATGTCCACAGCCTTGGGACTGTAGTGAAAGCTGTGCAGAGAGTCAATGTCAGACTCATCCTCACTAAGAGGAGGAGAGGTGGTGCTGGAGGTTCGTATAGAAGCCTTGCCAGTTCCGTCTTCTTCTGAAAGACATGTAATTTCATCCTCAGATTCACGTAACTCCTGATAAGCAAGTGTATCTGGGGAGAGGGTGCCTGAGCCAGGGGTGGGCGGGCGAGTGTTAGTGGGGGTTAAATCAGGGTCACGTAAGGGGTCATTAGTGTCCTGGTGCTCACAATGAAGGGGCTCACCACTTTTTTGTAAGTGTTGGGGTCGTTTTCTGCGGCTGTTCTTATCAGGTCCTTCTACTCTTATTACAATCCGATTTTCATCCTGTTTCTTTACTTTGGCTTTATCAGAAACTAGGCCTCTATTCTCAGATGTCATTACACCACCCATATTGTGACCGTTGGGAAGAAAATCTCTGGTACCAAAACTATTCACATAAGAGGAAGGGATATGCAAAGTTGGAGTTGTATCATCCCACTCAAGTTCATCAGGCACATCTGTGTCCGGACTAGTTAGGCTAGAGCTGTTAGAGCAAACATTCTCAGATCTGTTAGAGCTGCCAAGCGAATCACGACCACTACACATTTTATCGTACACTCCACTACATGAATACTGCATGGAGGATGTTGGAGACTGGGGTGAAGTAGGGGAGGGAGATCTGATCAGGGGGCTGTCAGAATCATGGCTTGAGTGAACACTGTCAGGGGAAGTTGGGGCATTAAAAGTCCATACAATACGACGATCACGGTCCTCATGAGGAATAGGGGAAGTGCTATGATCATCACAGGTATCTAGAAGGGTGTTTAGTGAAGACGTTACATCATCATCAAGCTCTATGTTAACTGCACACATATTATCCTTCTGGTACTGCAGGTGATCTTCCGACTTGGATATTCTCACGGAAGTACTGGTTGGGGGGTAAGTAAATTGCACACCACTAGCATTACTATCAACAGACACAGGCGAACACAAACTCTGCGGACTTCCCACCTCATGTTTGGCTAACCTGCTACCACATATGTCAGTTTCGTTAGGACTTGTGGGAACACTGGCGCTACCTGACTTTCGCAAATCGTCAACAGTTTTCTGCTGGGGTAGCCAACTGGGATCATGGGAAGTCCGGGAAAGATTCAAAATAAGGTCACCTGTCATCAAGTACGCTTCACTTTTGGGTTTCTTCTGCCTGTTTCTCTCATTTTCTGTTGTTGTTCTATCTTTCAAATGCAAACCATTCTCAGATGCTGTATGGTTTGACCCATGGCTGATGGATGTTCTGTCAGAGGCATCAGACAGTGTGGGACTGGGAAGAGAAGGTGGTGTTGAAGAAGACTGTTCAGGTGGTGTTCTACTGGAAGATTTTTTGGCCTTGATGTGTTTTACACCCTGCAGGTCATCCTGAGTAATCGCTGTTCGTAATACATCAGGATTGTTTGGTGTTGCTAGGTATTGCTGTACACGCTGCTGAATTCCTGCATCTGTTGATAACGAATATAACAGGTTACAACTTCAAGGCTAGCACAGTGATCATTCCATTTTTAACACAAGCAGTTAACAGGATGCAATACATTAACAGATATTAAAATAAATTATTATAGGAGAATAACTTACCAGTTTTTAGTTTAAGTGTCACTTCTGAAGTTGATAAACGAAGACAATTGAGAACTGCAGGAGAAAAGAATAAGAGTTATTGAAAGCCATTCAAACTTGTCACATGTTGGCCTTTCAAAGTTATCAGTATTAAACAAACACATATGCACTTCTCAAAAAATATTATCAAACACTGGGATAAAAAAAACTACACATAATGACAAACTTACAAAAGTATTTTGCTTATTACTATATTTCTGTATCCTTCCCTCATCACTGGCCATTGTTCTCACTCTCAAGAATTTCCTAATCAGACTTAAAGACCTAGTAATTATTAAGACAATAGTAAATATCACAAGAAGGATGTAGTCGCTGCTGCTGCCCAGCAAGAGTTCACTCTCAAGTGAGGCTGAGAGCTCAGCTGTTGGTTTACAAAAAAGACACATCAGTAAACACTGGGACACAGTATATTTATTTCTAATATAGATATCCTAGTGTCTGCTGGGGTGTTCTTTTTTTTTAAACCACTTGTTGGTAACAATTACCAAGATTTATACCAGCTCAACAAAGTTGGAGGATTCAAGAAGTCAAATGGGAAGTGTAACAAGGTTATATGCTATCACTGTTATCAGTAAGATCATACCTGAAATGTCTGCCTTAAGTTGCAGGCAGAACAGGGAAAAGAATAAGTCTGTTGCTCCTTCTAATACATTAATGACTTTTAAGACAGAGTGCATTAGATTAATAGCTTAATAGATTAATAGGGGCCCCGGTGGCCTGGTGGCTAAAGCTCTCGCTTCACACACGGAGGGCCCAGGTTCGATTCCCGGCAGGGTGAAAACATTTTGATGTGTTTCCTTACACCTGTTGTCATGTTCACCTAGCAGCAAATAGGTACCTGGGTATTAGTCGACTGGTGTGGGTTGCATCCTGGGGGACAAGATTGAGAACCCCAATGGAAATAAGACAGACAGTCCTCGATGACTTTCTTGGGTTATCCTGGGTGGCTAACCCTCCAGGGTTAAAAATCCGAAATCTTATCTTATCTTAGCACCTTATTATGGTAAGGCACTAATTACCTGAATCAGTGATACAAAGGGATCAGTGATTCAGGCATTCAGTATTTACCATCAATGCTGTTAGTAGGTTTAGTACTTAAACTGTGTCAGGTGAGATGTACGTAGGTGTGGACACTTGTGTTTACAGTCACTATTGTTATTACAGAGTACCTTAGGGGAAATGTACATGGGTGCAGACATGTGGGTTTAAAGTCACTGATATTGGTAGGTAAGGTAAACCCTTAATTAAACAGACTAAGAGGAAAGCAGATGGCTGGTAACTGGATATGTGATATTCTTTTGTTGTAATTTTAAAGGCCCAGAAGATGTTTCCCCATATTTCCAAAGTTTATTAAATCGAGGGCTTGCTGTACGTTAACCATGACAGATGAGACATATACAGTGCTAGTCACAGCATTATGCCAGGTGAGCGCCCCAGCATAATGCCGTGACGAAAATCAAAGGCCTACCATACAGGGGGGTCTTTTTTCATCAGTGCATTAAGCCGGGGTAGCAGCCATTAGCATGACGTCCCAGCCTGCTGCCGCACTCCACAGTGACTCCTCAGTGCTCACGTGGCTGCCGTGGTGAGAGGAAGTGTTGCACTTTTGTCTCTCATCCGCCCCATCTTTTTTCCGGTGTTCCCTTTGGTTTTGGGGCTATACATGTTTGATTATGGGTAAAAGGAAGTGTTTAACACCTGAAACTATAGCTCAAATCATAGGGCTTCACAAAGCTGGGCACCAGACGAAAGAAATAGTGGAGAATGTTGGTGTGTGTGAGCGTTCAGTGAGGAACTGGGTGCAGCGTTTCAAAGCTGGTGGCGGTGTCAAGTTACCGTCTGCCAAACCTCAGCCTGGCCCCTCGAAGAAGACATCTGTTTGCACCTTAACTGTGTTAAAGAAGCAGTTAGAGTACACCTAAGATAACTGCTAAAGAATTGAAAGAAAAGAACTCTCATCTTCTCTCAGAGGTGTCTGTAAAACTGTTAACAGACGTGTGTCAGAACTGGGCTACAGTAGTCACCGCCAGGTTAAGAAACTGATCCTCTCCAAGCCATAGAAGAAATGTAGGCTGGATCATGCAAAGAAATATCATCACTGAAATCCTCAACTGTGGTCTGAAGTACTTTGGAGTGATGAAGCAACCTTCACTGTCACCTGTAACCGTGGGGGACATGTGTACCGGCCCAGAGGTAGTGATCCGCTAGACCCACGCTACACGTGGGACCACCAAACACCCAGACTCGCTCACGGTTCGGGGGTGTTTCAGTGCTCAGTGTTGGTACACTCATTGTGCTTCCAAAAAACCAGTATAATTACCTGGAGTTATTGTGTGACAATTTACCTGAGGCATTTGACAAGTGTGGGGCTACAGTTTTTATGCAGGACAGTGCATCGTGTCATACCGCCAAATCTGTAGTTCTGCGGCTTAAGGACTGTGAAGTGAGGTTCTTTAATGACTGGCCAGGCAATTCCCCAGACCTATACCCTATTGAGAACCTCTGGTCAATAGTGAAACGAAGTTTACTGAGCAAGAATATCAGTTCTATCCCACGGCTGGAGGCTGCTCTACATGAGGCATGGAATAATATACCTCCTCAAACCCTCAAGAATTTGCGTGAGTCTTCCTACAGGGTTGAAGGACGTGATTAAGAGTAAAGGATGCAGCACCAAGTATTAAAACCTCAGTAAGTGTGCAAATATATATATTATAATCTTTCATGGTATATGTTTGTGTTTTGGTATGTGTGGGGGGGAGGGGCGGCATAATGCCATGACTAGCACTGTATATAGGTGCAAACATGTGTATTTACAATCGCTGCTTTAGTAGGTATAGTATAGAGTACCTTAGCTGTGTTAAGTAAGATGTACTAAACATGGGTATGGGCATATTCATTCAATCACTACTACTAGTAGGTACATTAGCTGTATCAGATGAAATCTACTTGGGAGTGGACACTACTCTTTTGGAATGTGGAGGTATTCTGGATGCTATTCCCTTACATAGGATACACATGGATCATGGGGATTAATTGTGAACTTCTTCCTTATAAGTCACACTCATTGTTAGTCATGATGTGGGACACAAGTTGCTTGACTTTCCTGGTAATTTGGACCCCTCTCTTATAATTACATCAAGAGGCAAACACATTAACTCAATCCCTTTCAATATCTGTGCAATTTCTCAGCACAATATCTTGGGTGGTTACCCCTAAGTGATGAGTGTAATTGCAGATAACTTTTCATATTAGCTCACTGGTCAAAACTGAACAAACTGTGTGAGACTGTGCAAATCAATCCCTTATTGTGAGTGATGGGATACACTCCGCTGCAGTAGTCAGTCAGTCAGACCACTGCTTCTACCATATTGGTATGCAGTACAGCCTCTCCTCATTTAGTGACGTACTCGTTTATCAACGACTTGGACTTACGACAGGCTTTCTGATCAATGTGCATACCTAAATAATGTATATTAGAGCTGATTTCCTCTATTCTGTTTATTACAATATACAGTACACTACTGCATAAACATTTAAAAATATACCAGAAATGTTATAAATGGTGCAAAGGTGACATTAAAAGAATATCAAAGATGGTTGACACAAACCCACTACCGTTATTGTATGATCCTCACTTAGTGACAAATTCGTTTACCAATGTGGTCTTAGGAACAGAACTCCGTCTTTAAGTGAGGAGAGGCTGTAGCGTTGCACTTCACAACACTGGTATATAGCACTGTAACAGCTTCCACCACAGAGTACATAAGTAATGATTCACTGTTTTTCTTGTCTAATCATTATACACTGGAATGCATTGAATGAAGCTAACTAAGTCATTCAAATTTTTACTGGTATTTTGGTACCAGATTGTCATATCATGCCAGGGGTCAGTAAAAGTATCTAAACTCACAGAAATGCTTAATTATACTCTATACTCTAAAACACAAAGAACAAATAAACTACTTCAGAACCAAGACCTGAAAATAACTAGTAGGAAAACAAGTCCTCTATAAGAAAAGGCATGTCAAAAAAAAAAAAAAAAAAAAGTTACTGTACCTTAAATACTGAGGCAGCTGAGCTGAGGTTAATTAAGTGCCCAAATATATCAAATATAAAAGTAAAGTCTAACTATGTAACCACATATTTTGAGAATAGAGAGAAGAGACTTCAATGTTTCCAGAAGTTGTACACCATCTTATATTAGAATGGCTGAGCTCCGGGAGTAGAAAAACTCTCAGAACTCTTCAAAGGTATTAGTAATGACATTCATAAGAATCATTCATGCCCAAAAACAAAATTTCATAAAATACTTTATGAAAGGAATGTGACCAAGGAAAGTGGACAATAAAAATATGAACCTAATTTAGCTAAAAGAATATAACAAAATATGGCTAGTGACTGGAAAAGAAAATACAGTGGTACCCCAAGTTTCGTACTTTATTCGTTCCAGAAGGCTGTTCGAGTGCCGTTACCGAACGAATTTATTCCCATAAGGAATAATGTAAATTAGATTAGTCCATTTCAGACCCCCAAAAATACACTTACAATAATACACTTACATAATTGTTCGAGTTGGGAGCAGTACAAAACTCGGGGTACCACTGTACTGTACTATATAGCATTAATAAGCATGCATCAACCATGATCAGAAGACAGAGTCAAGTCTCAATACGTAATTACTTTTGTTGATGAATAACCCACACAAACGTCTTTTCCTAACCACCCACTTCTTAGGTGGTTAGGAACAGACTTTAGAGTAGGTCATTCAACAAAAGCATGAATATATATACAGACTTAGTAACTAGTTAACTTTCAATTACCAGTACAGTGGACCCCCGAGTTTCGTAAACCCTGGAAATCGTACATTTATGTAAGTATAATATTGTAAGTGCTTGTGGAAAAGTATTTTTGGGGGTCTGAAATAGACTAACCTACGTGACATTTTTCCTTAAGGAAGTAAATTCGTTCGGTAATGGCACTTCAGCAGACTTCAGGAGTGAAGTTTTTACGAAACTCGGGGGTCCACTGTACAGTAGAACCTCGACTTACGAGTTTAATCTGTTCCGTGACCTAGCTCGTAATTCAATTTGCTCATATATCAAATCAATTTTCCTAATTTAAATTAATTGAAATTCCATTAATTTGTTCCAGTGGAATTCCTGCTCTCGGGGGGCAGGTCAAAATACTTCAATATAACTCTAATATCAACTCTACGGCTTATTTATCTATCACAATTGATCTAATATAACATAATAAACAATATAAATAATATAGAAACATGATATATACTCTATAATGAATAAAATATGTCATTATGTGAGAAGTGGTGGCGGCCCCTCCCACTCCCGCACTGACCATATCTTCACATTCTCCCCCTTCTGAAAACGGAGTGTTTGTAAGGGTAACTGCACTAGATCACTAGTTTCATAAAGAAAACACTGAAACAACGTATTTATAAATAATAAATATTGTATAAAAACATAATAAAACATAATAGAGAATGTAAAGAAATAAACTGGTTTTATATAGTGTACGTACGCTGGCGGAGGTGGAGGGTGGAAAAGATAGGCTACTTGCTACACTGTTAATGCTACACTTTATCGCTGAACTTAATTGCTACACTCTTAATGCTTAATGCGAGGCAGTACCAGCGTAGTATAAGTACTACGCTCGTACTGCCTCGCAAACTCCACAACACAACCCACACACCTCGCTCGTGTTTATCTATGATTTCATGCTTTAATTCCATAGACATCATCCTCTTTTTCTTCTCAGCACTGTTTTTTGCACTTACTTTCTTAGGACCCATGGTTAGAAAAAAGAAATTTGACAAAATAACTGCACAAAATGCAAGCAAAACACGAGAGAAATGCTTCAACGGCAAGGTAAACAGTGCACTGCGCCAACTAGTGGCGACGTTCTGAAGCTCCTGGCTTTAAGTGAGACAAAGCTGAAGGGGGTAGGAGAGTTTCAGTGGGGAGAAATAAATGGGATTAGGTCAGGGGTTTCAAATAGAGTTAGAGCTAAAGAAGGAGTGGCAATAATGTTGAATAATCAGTTATGGCAGGTAAAGAAGGAATATAAATGTATAAATTCAAAGATTATGTGGAGTAAAATAAAGGTTAAATTCAAGGATTATGTGGAGTAAAATAAAGGTTGGATGTGAAAAGTGAGTTATAGTAAGTGTTTATGCACCTGGAGAAGAGAGAAGTGTAGAGGACAGAGAGAGATTTTGGGAAATGTTGAGTGAGTGTGTGGGGAGTTTTGAACCAAGTGAGAGAGTAATTGTGGTTGGGGAGCTTAATGCTAAAGTGGGTAAAAATGTTGTGGAGGGAGTAGTAGGTAAATTTGGGGTGTCAGGGGTAAATGTAAATGGGGAACCATTAATTGAGCTATGTGTAGAAAGAGGTTTGGTAATAAGTAATACATATTTTATGAAAAAGAGGATAAATAAATATACAGTGGTACCTCGAGTTACGATATTTTTTCGTTCGAGAATGCTGTTCAAGTGCCATTACCAAACGAATTTATCGCCATAAGGAATAATGTAAAATAGACTAGTCCTTTTACACCCCCAAAAATATACCTACAAAAGCATTTAAAAAAATAAACTTACATAAAAGGGCGATTTTGGGGACCATCGTAACTCGAGGTACCACTGTACAAGGTATGATATAGCACGTAAGGAAAGTAGTTTGTTGGATTATGTATTGGTGGATAAAAGGTTGATGGGTAGGCTTCAGGATGTACATGTTTATAGAGGGGCAACGGATATATCAGATCATTATTTGGTTGTAGCTACAGTTAGAGTAAAAGGTATATGGGACAAAAAGAAAATGGCAACAGCAAGTAAGAGAGAGGTAAAAGTGTATAAACTAAGGGAGGAGGAAATTAGGGTGAGATATAAGCAACTATTGGCAGAAAGGTGGGCTAGTGCAAGTATGAGTAGTGGGGGGTAGAAGAGAGTTGGGATAGTTTTAAAAATGCAGTATTGGAATGTGGGGCAGAAGTTTGTGGCTATAGCTGAAAATGACCTCCATTATATTATTAGTATGCAGGCTCCAGTGAAAACAAAAATAAAAATTTAAATCCCAAAATCACAATTTAGCCTAATCAACAAAACTGTGTGTTTCTATTAGAAAATAATTTGACTGGCCAAATTTATGGAGCTAAATATTAAAAGGGCAGAATATAACTGAAGATGTGGTTAGTTATAAATTGTTTCATTAAGATTCACCTATTGAAATCTAAAACTTAATGGAAGAAAATCACTGCTTATAGCAGATCTATTCTCTCACACATGGACAGAAAACAAACGTGTAATAGAAAGAGAGGCTCTATATATTTTGCACTTTATCAAGAGACTCTCATCTAGTGAAGAAGAATCAGATTGAGGCTAAAATATAAAGATCTATTCTACTCCATGCTTTATTTTCCATCTATGTGGGATTTACCTGTTCATTGATCAGTGTAAATTTATGGAATTTGCACTAAACCAAACTAACATAAAGAAGGCATAATATAATTTTGTATTTACCTCAATATTGATAAGAATCATCTATAACTTCACTGTACCATGCATAACAGTCATCACTACCTCAATAAACATGCCTGATTCTATACTGTTAGCAGGTAATCCACATATTGTGCAAAGTTATTTTTTACAAATTCCAAAACTGCTTATCTCCATATATAATACTAATAGTGATATATACCAATAGCAAAAGAAATTTAAAATCATAAAAAAGAATAAAGAAATAATTCAAAATGAAGTACGTGTACAAGTGGTACCTCGAGTTTCGGCCATAATTCGTTCCAGAAGGCTGTTCGAGTGCAGTTACCGAACGAATTTGTTCCCATAAGGAATAATGTAAATTAGATTAGTCCGTTTCAGATCCCCAAAAATACACTTACAAAAGCACTTGAGGTACCACTGTACATGTACATATATATACTACAGGGTGCAAATGAGGCAATAACACTTAATAAATGACATAGCATTTGACATTACTAACATAGGATCAGGATGAAAAATGATCCTACTAAAATAGGATAATTTTTCAGCCTGATTTCCCCCTTTCCCAAAATACAAGACACACCGTGAATAATTTTTGATTTAAGGGTCATGCCGTAGCCATTCCCACTTAAAAAAAATTGCCACAAAAAAATGAATAATGACAGGTATTTGTGTTGGATCAAAGCCAGTGAATGTAGAAAGCTGTGAATCTGAGCATTCAACTGTACTATATACTACACATGATTTAAATCTTCAGTGAACACATCCAAACCAATATAGTCCTACTCTCGTTATCTGTAATTCCACCTAATTTACATTTACACCCACCCAAATGACTGTAAACATAAAATTACTAATATAGCTATTGCCTATTAAATCTTAAGTTAATCCTAAGTCTACCTAAGATATGCTACAAATATTAGAAACAAACAAATCCAACCCCATTACTAAATTTACCATTTGTAATATTATTATATGATTTGTTCTACCTAAATATTGTAAATCTAATTATGTATGTGCATAATTGGGTATGCATCTAATTATGTATTTATCTAATAATGTACGTATGTTCAAATGTACTGCTCCATAACCTATATCAATATAGAGTAAGAATTAGTATTAGTCTGCCCGAAATGCCTAGGCATGCTAGTGGCCTTTGTAATTAATATTTTATAACATGTAAACCACACATTGTAAGCTTCACAAAGAAATAAACATTGTATTTGTTTGTTTGTTTAAGTACTCCAAGAAAAAATGTATAATACACTGAGTGCCAGAGACTAGGTTAATCTGGAAAACTGACAAAGAATGCTGCAAGTGGTGGGTCAAACCACTACTTCACACCACGGTACGGGTGAGGTTAGAAGCCATGGCAAGTGAGTCGTAAAACTCCAGGATAGTGCATAAGCCACTGGTTTGTTTGTCTGCAATCGTGTTACGTATTACAATTTCGTGAGTCACCACTTCAATTATACCACACTATATAGGGAATTGTGGCCTGGAGGTGCAGTGCTCCAAACATTACAACTTCTAACAAAGTCAGGAATGCTAGCTCCATGGGTTCAAATCCTGGGTCTACTAGGTAATATGTTTGCACATATGAAATAAAATGATACATGTTTATACTGATGTCGGGTGTTATGGAGTTAAGGGAAGGGAGGTGAGCACATCAAATACCCTCCCATCTTGTTTTTGTGCTTAAATCATAACACAATAGTCTTAAAGATTTACCAAAAAAATTATGATTTTTCAGAATAAAACAATGGCAGAGGTTCATTATTAATTTCTGGAATTCTGAATAAAAACTTTAAAATTTTCACAATTTGACTGTACTGTGCAGTTTATAGCAAGCCTGATTCATTACCAGACTCTCAACACTGGGAAGTGTACAAAAGTAGTAAGGGGATACAGTACTGTATTTAATGAAAATTATTTTTTTATTAACACATCGGCCGACTCCCACCAAGGCAGGGTGGCCCGAAAAAGAAAAAATTTTCATCATCATTCACTCCATCACTGTCTTGCCAGAGGTGTGCTTTACACTACAGTTATAAAACTGCAACATTAACACCCCTCCTTCAGAGTGCAGACACTGTACTTCCCATCTCCAGGACTCAAGTCCGGCCTGCCGGTTTCCCTGAATCCCTTCATAAATGTTACTTTGCTCACACTCCAACAGCACGTCAAGTATTAAAAACCATTTGTCTCCATTCACTCCTCTCAAATACGCTCACACATGCTTGCTGGAAGTCCAAGCCCCTCGCACACAAAACTTCCTTTACCCCTCCCTCCAACCTTTCCTAGGCCGACCCTACCCCACCTTCCCTCCACTACAGATTTATACACTCTCGAGTTATTCTGTCTCGTTCCATTCTCTCTACATGTCCGAACCACCTCAACAACCCTCCTCAGCTCTCTGGATAATAGTTTTGGTAATCCCGCACCTCCTCCTAATTTCCAAACTCCGAATTCTCTGCATTATATTCACACCACACATTGACCTAAAGACATGACATCTCCACTGCCTCCAGCCTTCTCCTCGTTGCAACATTCATCACCCATGCTTCACACCCATATAAGAGTGTTGGTATAACTATACTCTCATACATTCCTTCTTTACTTCCATGGACAAAGTTCTTTGTCTCCAAAGACTCCGAAGTGCTCCACTCACCCTTTTTCCCTCATCAATTCTATGATTCACCTCATCCTTCATAGACCCATCTGCTGACATGTCCACTCCCAAATATCTGAATACATTCACCTCCTCCATACTCTCTCCCTCCAATCTGATATCCAATCTTTCGTCACCTAATCTTTTGTTATCCTCATCACCTTACTCTTTCCTATATTCACTTTCAATTTTCTTTTTTACACACCCTACCAAATTCATCCACCAACCTCTGCAACTTCTCTTCAGAATCTCCCAAAAGCACAGTGTCATCAGCAAAAGCAACTGTGACAACTCCACTTTGTATTTAATTCTTTATCTTTTAACCCACACCTCTTGCCAAGACCCTCGCATTCACTTCTCTTACAACCCCATCTATAAATATATTGAACAACCATGGTGACATCACACATCCTTGTCTAAGGCCCACTTTTACTGGGAAATAGTCCCCTTCCCTCCTACACACTCTAACTTGAGCCTCACTATCCTCATAAAAACTCTTCACTGCTTTCAGTAACCTACCTCCTATTCCATACACCTGCAACATCTGCCACATTGCCCCCCTATCCACCCTATCATACGCCTTTTCCAAATCCATAAATGCCACAAAACCTCTTTACCCTTATCCAAATACTGTTCACCTATATGTTTCACTGTAAACACTTGGTCTACACACCCCTACCTTTCCTAAAGCCCCTTGTTCATTTGCTATCCTGCTTTCTGTCTTACTCTTAATTCTTTCAATAATAACTCTACCATACACTTTACCAGGTACACTCAACAGACTTATCCCCCTATAATTTTTGCACTCTCTTTTGTCCCCTTTGCCTTTATACAAAGGAACAATACACGCTCTCTGCCAATCCTAGGTACCTTACCCTCTTCCATACATTTATTAAATAATAGCACTAACCACTCCAAAACTATATCCCCTCCTGCTTTTAAATTTCTATCTTTATCCCATCAATCCCAGCTGCCTTACCCCTTTCATTCTACCCACTGCCTCACGAACTTCCCCACACTCACAACTGGCTCTTCCACACTCCTACAAGATGTTATTCCTCCTTGCCCTATACACGAAATCACAGCTTCCCTGTCTTCATCAACATTTAACAACTCATCAAAATATTCCCTCCATCTTCCCGATACCTCTAACTCTCCATTTAATAACTCTCCTCTCCTATTTTTAACTGTCAAATCCATTTGTTCCCTAGGCTTCCTCAACTTATTAATCTCACTCCAAAACTTTTTCTTATTTTCAACAAAATTTGTTGATAACATCTCACCCACTCTCTCATTTGCTCTCTTTTTTCATTGCTTCACCACTCTCTTAACCTCTCTTTTTCTCCATATACTCTTCCCTCCTTGCATCACTTCTACTTTGTAAAAACCTCTCATATGCTAACTTTTTCTCCCTTACTACTCTCTTTACATCATCATTCCACCAATCGCTCTTCTTCCCTCCCGCACCCACTCGCCTGTAACCACAAACTTCTGCTGAACACTCTAACACTACATTTTTAAATCTACCCCATACATCTTCGACCCCATTGCCTACACTCTCACTAGCCCATCTATCCTCCAATAGTTGTTTATATCTTACCCTAACTGCCTCCTCTTTTAGTTTATAAACCTTCACCTCTCTCTTACTTACTGCTTCTATTTTCCTTGTATCCCATCTACCTTTTACTCCCACTGTAGCTATAACTAAAAAGTGATCTGATATATCTGTGGCCCTCTATAAATATGTACATCCTGAAGTCTACTCAACAGTCTTTTATCTACCAATACATAGTCCAACAAACTACTGTCATTACGCCCTACATCATATCTTGTATACTTATTTATCCTCTTTTCTTAAAATATGTATTACCTATAACTAAACCCCTTTCTATACAAAGTTCAATCAAAGGGCTCCCATTATCATTTACACCTGGCACCCAAACTTACCTACCACACCTCTATACATGTTTCTCCTACTTTAGCATTTAGGTCCCTACCACAATTACTCTCTCACTTGGTTCAAAAGTTCCTATACATTTGCTTAACATCTCCCAAAATCTCTCTCTCTCCTCTACACTCCTCTCTTCTCCAGGTGCATACACGCTTATTATGACTCACTTTTCGCATCCACCCTTATTTTAATCCACATAATCCTTGAATTTACACATTTATATTCCCTCTTCTCCTTCCATAACTGATCCTTCAACATTATTGCTACCCCTTCCTTAGCTCTAACTTCTCAGATACTCCTGACTTAATCCCATTTATTTCTCCCCACTGAAACTCGCCTACCCCTTCAGCTTTGTTTCGCTTAGGGCCAGGACATCTAACTTCTTTTCATTCATAACATCAGCAATCATCTCTTTCTTATCATCCGCACTACATCCACGCACATTCAAACAACCCAGTTTTATAAAGTTTTTCTTCTTCTCTTTTATAGTAAATATGTACAGGAGAAGGGGTTACTAGCCCATTGCTCCCGGCATTTTAGTCGCCTCATACGATACGCATGGCTTACGGAGGAAAGATTCTTTTCCACTTCCCCATGGACAATAGAGAAAATAAAAAGAACAAGAGCTATTAAGAAAAAGAAGAAAAACCAAGATGTGTGTATGTATATATATGCATGTGCATGCCTGTGTAGTGTGACCTAAAGTGTAAGTGTACATGATTTATTTAGATCTGCCTAAAGGCCTGGATAACCCAGTTCACCTTGAAATTCAATAATCATAAACAGAAGAGTCCCATGAGGGCAAGGCTATTTTAAAAGAAGTCAGTGTTCATGAAATATAAATTAAGGTATAGTATATAGGTTCTATAGGTATAGTATAGTATTCAGCATGTCACACTCTCTCACACAGATTTACATTACTGATGCCAGTGTCATTCATGCAGATCTAAGTTTTAAGTACAGCGCCCTCATATATGCTATGAGTGGTAAAATTTGGCATTAGACATGAGAGAATGAGTCTGTGCAGTGCATGTTCTATTTTAAAAGAAAAATCTTGCTCAACGCAGTGCATGATGGGAAACATAAACCTCTGAACTTGTACTTGGTTTAAAATAGTGACTTTGAGGTATTTTATAGGGTAGTTTTTATGGTTTAATTAGCTGTTTCTTAGTGTCAATTGACAGAATAGAGACTGATAAAATAAAGGTGATTTTGGTTGGGTTTAGACAGAGGTAACTTGAAATAGTCTCAAAGTAGCAGAAATAATTAATTTTTGGTGACCTTTCTGCACAAGGTAGGACCACCCCAATCTGTTTTATGAGTTTCTATTAAGCCTGTTCTTTAATTTACAGGATAGTTCTGACAGTTGAATGGGCAGTTTCTTGCTCTTAATCAATAGAACAGAAGGCATACTAGCAAAACGGCTTAGAACTGGGTTGAACTGAGAAATGGAAGTGACTTAAAATAGTACTCAAATTTAGTGAAATCACCAATATGTACATAAATTGCACCCAAACCACCAAGTTTACGCTTGAGTAATTCTGTAAGTTTTCCATCAAATTTCATATTTTTGGGGGTTAATTATCTTCAGAAAAAGACTGTCTTTTTTTTAAATCGCAACACTGTCAGCATTTTAATTTCTGGGGTCCCAACAATGAAAGAGTTAACCAACCAATATTGCAGATACAGGAAGGCTCCGCTTATACAGCAGGTTAGGTTCTGGGCTACTGCTGTAAAGTGAAAATCACTGTAATGTGAAACATAGCCTTTTTTTCCCCTTTCAAATGCATATAAAAGCCTGATAACATGTTTACACTATCATATATTAAGTGAGCAATATAGCTAGGCCTTAAAATGCATATACATACAGTGGACCCCCGGCTAACGAATACCCCGGAAATCGTACAATTATGTAAGTATAATATTGTAAGTGCTTGTGGAAGTGTATTTTTGGGGGTCTGAAATGGACTAACCTACTTGACATTATTTCTTAAGGGAGTAAATTCGTTCGGTAATGGCACTTGAGCAGGCTTCTGGAATGAATTTTGTTCGTTAGCCGGGGTCCACTGTACAGTACACATTATTTTTCAACAAACTGGCCCCCCCAAGGAGTGACTCTAAAGCAAACGCAGTTTCTCTTTTAATTTACTGGGGTCAACAATGAGAAGGGTTACTACCACCATTGAGTCCGGCATTTAGTCGCCTCTTAAAATGCATGGCTTAGGAGGGCAATTCTTTCCTTAGCTATAGATGGTGAATATATTATAAGATGCAAATAAATGAAGAATGGGTATAATGCTTCTGCTTCAAATGCATAAAAAAGCACTGTATAAGGCACTGTCTACACTACATGGTCATGCTATAATGTACTGCACATAGCTCAGTGCTCATTAAATTTAAGGTTTCCATATACTTTTCAAACATTTACAGTGGACCCCGCCTAACGAGCACCTCGGAATCGTACAATTATGTAAGTATAATATTGTAAGTGCTTGTGGAAGTGTATTTTTGGGGGTCTGAAATAGACTAACCTACGTGACATTATTTCTTAAGGAAGTAAATTCGTTCGGTAATGGCACTTGAGCAGGCTTCTGGAATGAATTTTGCTCGTTAGGCGGGGGTCCACTGTAGTACCTTATTTATACAACCCCTGAACATTTAGGTAAGAATTATTCACAAAGATTGTAATGCCTAATGGTAAATATGCTTACAGGAATTATTTACAAAATGTTTAATGGCAAATGAAAATATCTACAGGGAGCCCTTAATTTAATGGACCGATGGGGAAAGGAGATGTTGAAACCATTGTCCATTAAATCGAATTATTCTTCCGTGATCGTAATGGTAATGGACAGTTTTTCATTAAATCCGAAAATAAATTTTCTCATTGCACTGTATAAATAATGGATAATTTTGAATATACAGTGGATCCCCGGCTAAGGAAAAACTTCATTCCAGAAGCCTGCTCAACTGCCATTACCAAACAAATTTACTTCCTTAAGAAATAACGTCACATAGGTTAGTCTATTTCAGACCCCCAAAAATACACTTCCAAAAGCACTTACAATATTATACTTACATAATTGTACGATTTCCGGGGTGTTCATTAGCCGGGGGTCCACTGTACACTGGAACCTCGGTTTTCATATGCTCCAGCTTACATGTAAAACCACAGTTATTCTCTATAGAATGTATTTTTTGATAATATTTCCCATAAGAAATAATGTAAATCCAATTAATCCATTCCAGACACCCAAAAACATTAACAAAAAATACATTTTAAGGAGAATAACTGGTTTTTACATGCAAGCTGAGGCACACGAAAACTGAGGTTCCACTGTAGCGGACTTTATCCATTTAAATCCTGAACTATTCATAAAAATAATGAACAATTCAGATTTAATGGACAAGGTCTATTAAATCCAAAATGAATTTACCCAGGAGACTGCAAGAATAATGGACAATTCTTGATTAAACATACTGTGTTCGTTCAATCCAAAATCAATTTACCCAACGAATGGATAATTCTGGATTTAAAGAACTATGTTCATTAAATTGGAAATCAATTTACTCAGCGGAACAAAATAATAGATATAATTCTGATTTAACAACCAGTGTCCATTGTTTTCAGATTTTGTCTGCCAAAAAACTTTATCTACGACATCTGAAACCCATTAAAATCTAACGAGAAAAATGGAAGGAAAATGAGTTTCAAAAGTTAACACTGAATTCTGCACAGTAGGTGTATTGCATATACTTTACTGTCAAATATGTTTAATGACTATTAAATGTAATAACATGAGGTCTCGAACTTGCAGTCACCACAAATTACACACATCTACATTCACAAATAAGGCACTTACTAACAAATTAAAGTTACATCTGCTGAACAGCAGTAAAAACCCATGACACATAGCATCCTTTGTAGTGATGTTTTCTACACAAACAACTTACAGTGGTACCCCGACTTACGATGGTCCCCAAACACACCCTTTTATGTAAGTTTATTTTTTTAAATGTTTTTGTAAGTGTAATTTTGGGGGTCTAAAAGGACTAGTCTATTTTACATCATTTCTTATGGAGATAAATTCGTTTGGTAATGGCACTTGAACAGCATTCTGGAATGAAAAAATATCATAAGTCAGGGTACCACTGTATTTGTAAGTTGAAAAATAAGGAATGTAACTTGTAAGCTGGGACCTTCCTGTACAGTACGAGAGCAAAATTACACAAGTCAATGCATAGCACTAATATGCATTTTAAATTGTTGCATGACTACACAAAGGTTACCCGAAGACAATTCCAAGGGTCACCACACTCATGGCATGATCCCAGACCAGGATTCCTGGTTGATGTCCTCATCAACCACACTGTTGACGTTAGCTGAATGCAGTCCAATGTAGGCACCACAGTTTGCTGCGATTGTATGTGACAATGCCGCATGTACTCTAGCCTTATAGTCAAGTCTGAAACCCCTTCTCCTCAAGAAATTAAGATCATGTACATATTTTTCTTTTATTACTAATACACATGTGGTAAATAATTGAAAATGTTTACAGTATGCATCACTAGGCTTTACAAAGTGAATGGAAGCTTTAGGTATGAAATCTAATGAAAACAGACATGCAGTATTTCCAAAACTATAATTAAAAATGGAATGAAGGATGGTATTTAATGATACATTATAGCATATAATACCATATGGAAATATTGCATGGATATCAGTAAGGATTACACCCACTGGAAATTTAAAGAATTTACTGTATACAATATCTTTCATTTCTTTTCTAGAATGCACACCACCTTAACATTTTAAGTACGTGTTCCTAATTACTAAAAATTTGCTATAATATACGTACAGTAGTCAATACATAGCAAAATTTTATTTAATGAACCTCAGTTAATTCTGAGCATTATCAAACTAGAGAGTAATAGATTATCTACCAATTAAGGCACCATAATTACAACAGTTGGACACCAAACTCATATCCCCTTCCTTACAAAATAAAATAATATTCATGTTAATTACCAATTTTCACTACAGTCTCTTTAAATCTTCCTAGGTAACTTGACCAAGAAGTGACTCTTAAAATGTATATCTGAGCCCATTATCTGTGAGGGTCATGCCAGTGGTCGGGTTACTGGCACATCATACTGCACTGACCTTCCTTTGTGGTGAATGTGATAACCTCTTGCCCATTGACTTCCCATATGATGTCACCTGGAGCCAGCTGTGAGAGAAAAGGTATATAGTCTTACCCCAATTTATACAGCACTATTAGCAAAAGAAAATGCTATTCAGAAGTAATCAAGACTTACTGTGATGTCTGACTCATTAAAACACAGAAGTGTATTAGAATAGAATCTAATTCTTAGTGAGAATCACTAACAAATGAATTATATTTTCTTATTATTGGGTGACTTCATCTTTCTCAAACTCTTATGGTACTTGTCTTCCCTCAAACATGCTGAGGATTTAATGTCTATATCACATATCAGTATAAGTGTTCTCTTTATTCTGAATTCATGCAGCTCTACAGAGAACCTTATTTAATTCTTCCCTTATAGTAAAGAATCAGAAGGCAAAGAGAAGACTATAGTACACTGATAATATAGTTGCCCTTATTCCCTCAGTGTACACACTAACTTTGAAAAAAAATCCCAAAAGCTCTTCCAAGTACACAACTTGTCCCTGAGTTATGAACTATTTCCAGGCTTGCTACACAATATGGTTGGCAAAACACTCACTAAATCCCTATGGAGCCAGTTTCTAAGCACATACCTTCCACCATGCTATAAAATTTAAGCTTCTTAAAAACGATCATTAAAGTATCTAACAAGACTGCATATGTGGCAGCCACCTTTTAGATTATAACAAGGAGCCCAAGCACTCTATTACATACCACTTTTCTTGCCAATGTGAACTACTAGTGTTTTACCTTTACTAGAGGCTCTTACCCTTGACTGCAATCATATTCCAGACACACACTGTAATCTCTTACACACTTTTAAAAGCACTGATATGTACTGTAATAGTAACTAGTTTCTATATTTTTCATTTACATGCTGATTACTGCATGAATTGACACTTCAAATACCAAAGGCTGGAAATTATTTGTATTAGCCCTTTTGCACTTATTCTTAAGACATCCACACACATTCTTATAGCATCATGTTCAGATACTAATACCAAGTGCCAGTGGCAAAAAAAATTATCATTTAACCTATCTCCATACCCTACACATTCTCTCAACTATCCATAAAAATATATAAATTCTAGGTAGTGAAATGTTGCATAGTGTCAAAAAAAAAAAAAATGAATACAGTACATGTAAAAGTAAAAATCATAAAAGCAGACAAGCAACATTAAGTAGACTAGTATAAATCATAAACAACTTGCAATGTATAATACTAGACATTAGTAATGCAACACAGCACACAAATTAGGCATAAAAGCATTAAGCAAAAATCAAAAGCGGCAAACTAGATCACCAACAGAGTAAAAAGGGACTGCACATACGGTTTGTGGTTAGTGAGAGCGATACCCAATTAGAGAGCGAAGTTTTTGTATTCTTGTTTCCAGCTTCAGTTTAGGATCCTGGATTGAGCATTGTATATATTATAACTGCTTCTAGGCCCTGCACTGAGCATTATTAAGAAGGTAAAAAAAAAAATAGAGAAAAAGCTTGTGGTCAATGTTTCATTCAATTACACACAATAAACCCTTGCTATTTGTGGGGGCTTACATTCCTAAAAGTCATTTTGAAGGTTAAAGCTGAATGTCACCTTAGAACCTGCAGACATGCCCACATTTACAACACCCCATCCACCATTTCCCTATTTTTAGCTAAACTATTCATATGCCTGACAAAATTAGGTGAAATACACCTATACAAAATAGTATTAGCATTTGTATGCAAAATACAAAAGAAAAAAATTCATATTGCCTATCAGTTTGGACTATGAGTAGTGTAACCTCAAACACCTAAGGTACAATAATAAAAAAAATACCACGTAAGGCAAGTATTACAAATACCAGAGTTGCGAATACCAGGGGACTGTTGCACATATACTATTTCAATATACTGCACTATACAGTCATATCTGAAGCCTCTGGATGGGAACAAACAGTGAAGCAATGTTCCACAAACTCTAATAAATGCAAACAATGTCTTTTAGTCTTTGAATTACTGTATCACATGAAATTTATATTTTTCCCTAAAAATATAAAGTAAATACTGTACTAACTACAATTGTATTAAGACAGTTGTGAGAGGTATCCCTCTTCTAGCCTAGTATGCCTTAAAATACAAACAGTTTTATTAAAAACTCTTAAAAATACTCAATCAATTATTCTTTGAATATGCATAAATGTGTTCTACTTAAGCAACTGCTAAAAAATTTATCTGGAATTTCTCTCATCTGCCTACCAACCCACTCCCTTTATGTAGGCTAGGCTGAAATCATAAACCATGATGTCCTAAACCTTTACACCATCAATTCCTTATAAGGCTGAATCGATGGTTTTACCCATCACGTGCTACTGCAACCCCAAGAACATCCACGGCATTTGGAAGGTATATTCGAATAATTTCACCTTGCTTCACTTACATACACCAGCTCGGAAGATTTTTCCAACATGGTATCATAAAAAAACCTACAACAGTTTATAAAAATATATCTATCATAGTATACTTATACTAATCTATAGTAATCTATGAATATAATTTATAATACAGTAATCTGCAATTATATAGGGTAACTACATTTAAATTAGAAAGTTTTATGTCTGCACCGAGGACTCCATGGGAGGCTCTACGTGATTCTTGTCTTCTACATAACATAAGCATTCCTGGAGTGGGTGGATGCACTCACACAGCAACATATCAAAAATGGTGAGGAGGTTGGCAGTGTCAGTAGGCAGTCTAATAGTTTGGCTGCTAGTCTCTTGATGTCCTACAAAGAGCAGCAAGGAAGGGGACCTGGAGATGGCAGAGGAGCTGCAAGCCCTGAAGGTCCCACAGGGTCCCCTGCAGAGAAAGAACCCAGAGGATCATTCTGAGAAGTGACACCTGATAAACTCTGCAAAGCCATAGAGGAGATGCCCCCAGGAAGCCTTTGCGTTGTACTCTTCATCCAACAATAAGTCCCTGTACCCCCTTGAATACATGCCTTACAAGGCCAGAGAGTAACACAGAGTAGGCATCTCCATCAGTAATTCTGGAGAAGTATAAAAACTGCAAGCAGATCCTAGCAATGGGCTTAAAGCCAGTTTGGCACTGAGCCAACAAAGGAACCGGAAGAATAAGTACAGTACATACTGTGAAGTAAAGAGAGTTGTTGACATGAGCAAGAGTAAATTAAAGTGTGGGGCTTTGCCAGTCTCCTAAGAAAACTATCATACCAAATAACACTTTTGATTAAGCTGTATCACACACTAATGTTAAACTGATTGGGGGATCATCTTAAGATTAACCTCCCTGCCCCATGATGAAAAATAGAGATGTGGATAAAGTTTTGCTAATTTTCATTTTTACACCAAAACAAATTGAATAACCTAGTGTAACCTTGCTAAAGTTTACATAATATAAAGTAGCTTAATTTACCTAACCTACCTTTGATTTACCTGTGACTGGCTTCAGGGGCTTTTCTACCCTTGCAGCCTTGTCTTTGGCCTGGCTTCCTTGTTGATTGCCTGTTCAACCAGACTGTAACTGTCAGTGGTACACTGACACACACAGCCCTTACAGCCTGGTTGATATGGGACTTGGGGAGATAGTGATCCAGTTTAATCTTAAAGACCTTTACATTTGCTCTAGCAATATTTCTGATATTTGCTGGTGGCTGGTTGAAAAGTCTTGGGTCACAAATGTTGATGGAGTGTTTCCTTATTGTTCCAATGGTGCTCCTGCTTTTCACTTGAAGTAATATGTTACACTTCCTCCTATATCTCTCACTCCACTTTGCTATGGTAGTGTGTAGATCTTGAACCTGGCCCTCCAATATCTTCCAGGTACATACTGTATATATTATCAGGTATCCCTCTCTTCTTTGTTCCAGAATATACTGTACATTCCAAGTGCTTTGAGACATTCCCAGTAATTTAAATTCTTAGGGTGCTCTAAACATTGCACTTCAAGTCTATGCCAAGAGGTATTCTCAAGTTTTCCAGAAAAGCAGCAGCAGAATAAATAGACTAAATTAATTAAAACAACCATACAACCATAATGTACCCCTACCAGAACTATCTAATAACTAAGCAACTGAAATCACTATAAAATCTAATCTCTAATCTTCTAAAAATCCACAAATGTGTATTTTAGGAAGATAAAATAAAAAGATCATTAATGTAAAGAAAGACTTCAGTGATCTAGAACCAACAGATGCTAATGAAGTATCCATTTGGTTACTTGAAGCTGATGGTGAATAATAGTCTCTGATCTAGTCCCTTCAATGATGGGAAGGTGGTGTCCCTTGCTGGTGAAGAGCTCTTGATCCAAAAAACATGAGGTACCCTCCACTTCCTTGGATCAAACTTGATTACCTTCCATTACCCAGGTGCCACATAACCCCTATGGTTTAGGATTTTCCCAGAAAGAAAATAACAATCCAAGTTACAGTATCCTTGTATTCTGAACTCTGATGTGATAACTTTGCCCACTTTAAACATTTTAAATTCTTATGTTTAAAATTACTGATAAATAAAACAGCTATTTGATTGTGCTAAAACCCAAATAAAGTCAAAAAAATTTAATCTACCAACAACTACTGTATATTGGAAAATATAGGTAGCACCATTCCTAGATGCATTTCTAAATTACATTATATATACAGGAAAATGCAACAGAAGATAATCAAATCGTGAGCAAACCGTTTAGAAAAATAAACTACTGTATGGGGTACTAACTTGCACTTATAATATTAGGGTTTATTCAAGTATACGAGTGACAAACTGAAATCTAGGTATGCTGATCTATATTTATTAGATGCTCAAAAGAAACCAGGAATTATGAAATAATCATGACTATCATTCAGGAATCAAAGAGGGCAATCATGAATCAAAGATAAAGATTACGAATCATAAGGCTACAATCAAATACGGTACCACAACTGACAATCATAAATCATAAGTGACAATAACAGGCATGGACCACTGAATGAGAAATGAGCCTCAATAGATATATTGAATTTCTATGGTTCTCAAAAATTTATCAGTAAGATTCACTACCATATTAAAAGTATAATTGGACAATTCTATCATTAAGCTCCATCATATGCTGAAACATGGCACCATGGTAGTCTACCATGTTAAATTATTATACAGTATTTATGAGAAGCACTAAATGCAAAGGGGTTCATATACTGCCTGGGAATCAGGATGTACTCAAGTTCAATCCATGTTGTAACAAGTTGGAAGGAGCCACACAGAAAAAGGGCAAATAGATGGCTCTTATATGGCTAGGTTAATTATTTACCTAATTACAGGATGTCCTATACAGAAAAAGAAGAAAGGGGCACGCTATAGATAAAAAATAATGATAGCATGAATAGTGACTGGAAACTTGATAGTTAAGCCTTACAGAGATCAAGGATGAAGCCAATGACTGCTACTGTTATAATAACAGGGGAATCCAGCATCAGCAGACAGCTTAATGAAATAAGGTACTGTGGCAGGTTAACTCTAATTAAAGTCATTTGTAACAGCCATCAATGATGCTAAGAGGTGAGTATTGAGGGAATGACGAAGAACTAAGAATGGTTGTGGTATGAAAGACCTAAGGTAGGTCCAACTTCTGGAAGACAACAAGGAAACACTTCAGAGACAAATGCATCATTACTATTTTAAGTGGCAATGGCAATATTCTAAACAGTTCTCTTATGGAATTCTATGATGTTAGACAACGCATCTTGCCACTCCGTCAAGTGCATATATTAGTGGTTTACCATTAATAACACTGGTGTGAACTGGAATGCTCCAGCAGCAACAGACATAGGTAACCTAAATCTACTGCTCATATGGTCCATGCTTGAAGGTGAAATAGTATACTTGAACCAGTATTTCAGAATACAGAGGTAAAAACCAGGCTTCATCCCCCAAAAATTGGATCAACATATTAAAATACTGTACTGTATATACATACATTGAACAGGAACAGCCTTTCAGTATAAAATTGTCCAATTACTTTTGGTAAGGTAGCACACTTCAGATTAAGAGAACATTATTCCAGTCTACTGCACAGCTTTTAACAAATCTTACATACCACGAAAAAGAAGAAGTGATTTGCCCATACTATCAATCTTTGAAACTTTTAACTAATGAATGCTCTGTTTAACTAACAAAGAATACTTTTTAACCACCTGTAATTGATAACACTATCATAAAATAATTTTGTTTACAAAGTATTAGCTATAATTTCATTTTATTTTTTTTCTACTAGTTTCCACAAAAATTTACTAACAGAGATCAAAGCAATTTTTTTTAATGCTTCTCTTTAATATTATTGCCTAACATAATGAAGATGATAGAACTACTAGCTATATAGAGAGGTATCAGATTTATTAAAAAACACACACACATTTTGCAAGCACTATGGCTGTCATGTTTGCCTTTTTTAATCTGCTGATTAGCTATGGCTTATGGGATCAGGAAGAATATATGTAAAGTTAAAGGAAGACCTATGGCTACACATCCAGCAATAAGATAGTTGATTTTCATTAAAAGTTGTCTAATCTTATTTGCATAATTCGTGGCTTTCCATTAAGCTTCAACCCCATGCCACTTAACTTTTGTAACCATTTGTAACTATTGTAAGCTGATTTGGAAATAAAGATTTATATTTGTATCCTCTTAATAAGGCCAATTCATGTCAAGCTAACCTAAGAAACTCCTAATGAAACAATATTTAAGTTAACCAAAAACAGCTACAGTGGACTGATACATATTTCATCAGAATGCTGTCATGCCATTACCACGATGATCCTAAGAATTGAAATAGCTAGTCTGTTTAACAAAGTACATACAAAAGCATTTAAAATAAACTTACAAAAAGGTGTTGGGGACCATCGTAAGTCAGTACCACTGTACTGTATATGAATACTTAACGAAACATATTGAATGCTGTCTCTGGTGTATAAGTTCTCTTCTCTAAATGGATACTGTTTTTAAGATTAGATGCAATAATCAAAAACATAGGAAATGCATAAATTCTTATGATCATTGGAAAAGCAGTTATTTCAACCAATGACCAAAATTATTCTGGTACACTGGTATACAAATGCACTAATTATTTTGTAGTACACTACAAACAGACCTTGTTAGATGTGTAGCCAAAGTTTTAAGTTATGGGTACATGAAGTCTAAACCAGTCACATAAAAATTTTCAATTTAACTTACTATGTCTCAATACTTACTCAAGAGTATATAAAATACCCGAAGAGACTGGCTTAAAACACCCTAAATTATTCTCGTATTATATTGGGTAGGCAAGATATTAGTAACCTAGCTTGCCTACAAATCACCCAACCTTCACATCCATGACTCCCATTTGTATTATATGTCATTTTATTAAATACCTACCTAAAAAAAAAATGTGAACATTTCTCTATAACTGTTTTACTTCTGATGAACAATAACAAGCCCCCAAAAAATGCGGTCATAAAATAATCTAGCAATAATGTAAATAAGGGAATTTTCATGTGGTTATCCTGTGAAATTTTATTTTCATTTTAACAAACTACTGCCTACAGAAAATTATTACTAAATAAAGTCTGGCAAAACATATATGTATGGATTAAATCACGAAAGCAAAATATTAGTAAATTGTATTTTGCCTTGCGAACCTATGGCAGTCACCTCACGCATCGATAAAATAAAATTCCCACTGCCTTTTACTTAAATTCACAATTATCTGTGATAAAACTTAAATACTATCCCCCAACTGCAACGAAATTTACATTATAAACCGCGAGTGGAGGGACGATTAGAATTCTAAGAAGCACATCTTCCCCCAAGATTTACGCGCTTATGGGTTACCTGACGCGAATTTGCTGCCGGGGATCCTTCAATGATGTCATAAATGATTGGTGGAAGTTCTGAGCCAGCTCCTCCCAGAATAGAGAACCCAAAACCACACGTTTCACTTCGCTTCAACTTTACATATTTCATCGAGTCGGCCATCTTTCCATCTTCGTCTGCTATTACTGTTGCTTAAGACAATTTATAAAACGTCTATTTGATTTATTATTATATTCACAGGACGTGCGTCTAAAGAAATAATTAAGCCGAAATCGGTGTTGTTAGAGAGTAAATTTGTTAAAATAGTAATTATTTCTTGCAAATAGTCATGCAATACGGATTCTTCTTTGACATTTCAGGACAGCCAACGCTCCTGAGTATTTCACATGTAAACAAACAATAGAATTTTATCATTTGCTGGAAAAGTGTAGAATAAATAGTACTTCCAAACGGAAGTATATATATTTTATGTAATCAAAATTTCGAATATGGTTATTAATTGCCAAAAAAGGCTTAAAGTGTTATAATCCATAACATTTCAACATTACACTGGCATCCCTGGCACCGAAGTTCCCCCGCTGGGTTGAAGTAATTAAGTAGGTAAGAAAGTAAGTAAGTAAAGTAAAGTAAGTTTACCATGTAACTTTCCTATGCGTAACTGCCTATTTGTGGCTACAGGAGCAGAAATATGATGAGTGCCAAGGAGTACATCAGGGTAGGGCTAATATTGAGATTAGGTTCTGGTCTGAACTAGCGCACTATTTCATTAAGTAAAATAGTGCACGAATAGCTATTGTTATTTCCTTCACAAAACTATATTTTAAGAGATATTAACACAAATACTTTAAACTTTTTTTGAAGAGCAAAGAGCAGTCACGACATTTCGGGAGGAATCATACGTGTGGCAGGATAGTGTCGTACATGTAGGGGGATAGTGTGGATATTTTTTTTTTTTTTATTTACTACAAGTACATGTACAAGGTATACAGGCCTAGATGACATCAGTGATATACTACTCTGAATAATAGTCTGAATAATACTACTCTGCTTGTTATGCAGAGCATTTCGGGCAAATTAAATCAGCTTTACCTGAATAAACTTACTTACTTCGTCCCAGGATGCGACCCACACCAGTCGGCTAACACCCAGGTACCCATTTTACTGATGGGTGAACATAGACAACCGGTGTAAGGAAACACGTCCGATGTTTCCACCCCTTCGCCGGGAATCGAACCCGGACCCTCACCGTGTGAAGATATTTTTGTGTCTAGTTCTCGTTTGTGGTTGCATGGGTCACAGCTCCTGGCCCCGGCCTATGCTTATGAGTTCTGTTGCAGCCATTAAGAAAGTTTTAGGGAAAGATTGATATATGAATTGATTGTCTGATATATGTAGTATGCATAGAAGTATGAGTTTATGCATATTAAGTAAATTTAAACTTCTGAAGAGTGAATCAGTGTGTTGCCTGGTACTAGATAGTACAGATCGTACTTGGAGCAGGGTAGTACTGATCGTACTTAGGAGCAGGATAGTACTGATCGTACTTAGGATCAGGATAGTACTTATCGTATTTAGGGGCAGGGTAGTACTGATCGTACTTAGGGGCAGGGTAGTACTGATCGCACTTAGGGGCAGGATAGTACTGATCGTACTTAGGGACAGGATAGCACTGATCGTACTTAGGGGCAGGATAGTACTGATCGTACTTAGGGGCAGGATAGTACTGATCGTACTTAGGGGAAGTATAGTGCTGATCGTACTTAGGGGCAGGATAGTACTGATCGTACTTGGGGGCAGGATAGTATCGATTAAATGTGGGGCAGAATAGTATGGATTAAATGTGGTGCAGGATAGTATGGATTATACGTGGGACAGGATAGTATGGATTATACGTGGGGCAGGATAGTATGGATTATACATGGGGCTGGATAGTATGGATTATACATGGGGTAGGATAGTATGGATTATACGTGGAGCAGGATAGTATGGATTATATGTGGGGCAGGCTAGTATGGATCATATGTGGGAGAGGATAGTATGGATTATATGTGGAGCAGAATAGTATGATTATGTGTGGAGCAGGATAGTATGGATTATACGTGGGGCAGGATAGTATGAATTATATGTGAGGCAGGATAGTATGGATTATATGTGGGGCAGGATAGTATGGACTATATGGAGCAGGATAGTATGGACTATATGGGGCAGGATAGTATGGATTATGCGTGGGACAGGATAGTACGGATCGTACTTGTAACAAAAATTCTGATACCTGGAGTTTACCTGGAGAGAGTTCCGGGGGTCAACGCCCCCGCGGCCCGGTCTGTGACCAGGCCTCATGGTGAATCAGAGCCTGATCAACCAGGCTGTTACTACTGGCCGCACGCAGTCCAACGTACGAACCACAACCCGGCTGGTCAGGCACTGACTTTAGGTGTCTGTCCAGTGCCTGCTTGAAGACAGCCAGGGGTCTATTGGTAATCCCCCTTAAGTACGCTGGGAGGCAGTTGAACAGTCTTGGGCCCCTGACACTTATTGTGTTGTCTCTCAACGTGCTAGTGGCACCCCTGCTTTTAATTGGGGGGATGTTGCATCGCCTGCCGAGTCTTTTGCTTTCGTAGGGAGTGACTCTCGTGTGCAAGTTTGGTACTAATCCCTCTAGGATTTTCTAAGTGTATATAATAATGTATCTCTCTCGCCTGCGTTCTAGGGAGTACAGGTTTAGGAACTTCAAGAGTTCCCATGAAAAATTCAGATAGTACGTATTGCATGAAAAATTCTGACAGTACATATTGCATGAAAAATTCTGATGGTACGTATTGCAGGAACAATTATGATAGTACATACTGCAGGAAAAAAAGTTGTCCTGCCATAATATATTTCTCTAAATGTCAGATATTAGGTTGTTTTTGACATATGCACAACATAAGTTGTGCATATGTAAGACACACAGCCTAACCTAATAAAACCCAACCTAAAATAACCTTATATAACCTAACCTTACTCCTCCCATAGTAGATATGGGACTGGCATGCCTTTGTTTATATTCCATTTGTCTATGTTTACATGTAAGCCTTTTGATTAGTTTGCCCGAAATGCATTGCATAATTAGTGGCTTTCTTTAGTGCCAATTTTTTTGTCAAATTATTATATACAATAAGTAAAAAAATAATGTTTTTAATTATAGCTTTAATTTTACTTTTAACTGTTGTTTGGCCCTGACATGATGCACGTCCTAAAATAACTTTATTAATTTGGCTAATATCTCCCAAGATAAAATTTTGCACAATAAATAACGATTTGTGCCAGGGTATAGATGACATCCTTGTATTTCATAAAAAAAAGGAAAATAAATGCGTGAATCTTCTAAATGATTGTATATCTATACTAGCTACACTGATCGTATGTCTGACAGCATAACTAATCATACGTCTGGCAGCATAATAAATCATACGTCTGTCAGCATAACTAATCATACGTCTGGCAGCATAACTAATCATACTTCTGGCAGCATAACTAATCATACGTCAGTTAGTTTATTAATAATATCTTTATTTACTACAAGTACATGTACAAGGTATACAGGCCTAGTTGACATCAGTGACATACTACTACATAGAAAACCTCTTGTTACGCAGATCATTTCGGTCAAATTAAGTCAATTGTCCCCAGGATGCGACCCACACCAGTCGACTAACACCCAGGTACCCATTTTACTGATGGGGAACATAGACAACCGGGGTAAAGACACGCCCAATGTTTCTACCCTCGCCGGGAATCGAACCCGGAAACTCGCCGGGTGAAGCATAACTTTTGCCACCAGGCCACACCCCATACCCATCCTTAAATAACAAAAAAGGCACAATACTGTGACTGGAACAATACACACACAACCCGCACATAGCAGAAAGGAGCTTACGACGACGTTTCGGTCCGACTTGGACCCCTTCTGCCTGTTCTGTGTGTTAGTGTGACTTTGTAAATGGTCCAAGTCGGACCGAAACGTCGTCGTAAGCTCCTGTCTTGTATTTGCAGGTTGTGTGTGTACATACCCATCCTGCGGTAGTCAAAAGATTATGAAGGTCCATAATGGGTCCAAGGACTGGGCCACAAACGTATGTTAGATGAACAAGTGTAATGAACTATGTATTCACGTATTTCTGACAGCATAACTCTGATCGTACGTGTGGCAGTCGTGTGTTGTGACATTATTGCAGTGATCGTACGCGAGGCAGCGAGGCAGTACAGTGTTTACATTTGGGTCAGAAGTTGATCAGCTGGTGGCGGTGTTGTCTACTTGTTTGTCTCATGAACACCTCTAATATTCTCCTTCACTTCCTCACATCTTCCTCAAGATGCTGAAGGAATATAGGATATGCATGCCAATGACTGTGGAGGAGGTTCGTTCTTTTTTATTGTGGTTGCATTTAGGTTGAAGAACTTCAGTGAAAATTAAGTGGCATTGGTCGACTTCGTCGGGTTATAAGATCTGTATGACCCTTATGGGTTTAGCACTTAAAAATTATTATAATAATAAATTGCGTTATAAGAATGAAGGAACATTGCAGTAGGTCTGTTGACCCACGCTAGGCTAATTAATTCCACACCTACTTAGTAAGTTTATTCAGGCATTAGTTTATTCAGGTATACACAAATACAGTTACATAGATTATCATACATAGCAGCATATGTGTAGAGCCTTTATTTAAAACTATCCCCAAACGGAAATAGTAATTTTTTTTGGGGGGAGGGGGTTATCCCAGGTAATTTACACTATGAAAATTGTACTTTTGTACTTATTTGTACCTGTGCCTAAATAAACTTAATTACGTATAGTTGTCGCTTCAGTGACTACCTGGGAGTTTATGCAACCCATCTTCAACCCTGTTGCCAAAACAGTGCTTCCCTGTATCATTTCTAAATATATATTTGTTCATCTCGCATACATTAATGAGATTCCTGACCTAGCTATTTTATCATGTTATTTATATCCCACTTATTTTTGCCCATTTTTGCACTAATCCAGTACTGTCAACCTGTCTTCATGGGAGAGGTTTGTGATATACAGGATGAACTTTATCTTTCTACACTTTTTCCAGTGCATTTGTGTTCATTCTGTAATATGGAGACCAGAACAGAGCAGCATAATGTAAACAAGACTGTACCAAACATATAAAGTCACTTTGACTTTTTTGGGTTATCTTAGGTAATTTACATTATGATTGATGATTGTACTTGTGCCTAAATAAACTTAATATCTTAGGACTGCTAGCGCACTCAGCTCACATTCTGAGGTACGGAGATCGAATCTCCTCTGGTATGGCTGGAAAAATTAGGGACATGTTTCCATAAGACACCTGCTGTCCCTGTCCCTGTTCACCCATCAGTTTAAAATGGGTACCTGGGTGTTAGTCGACTAGTATGAGTCGCATCCTGGGACAAAACTGACCTAATTTGCCCGAAATGCTCAGCATAACAAGGGGCTTTCTATATAGTAGTACATATGTCATTGATGTCAGCTAGGCCTGTATACCATGTACTGTACAGTGGACCCTCGGTTAACGAATACCCCGGAAATCGTGCAATTATGTAAGTATAATTTTGTAAGTTCTTGTGGAAGTGTAGTTTTGGGGGTCTGAAATAGACTAACCTACATGACATTATTTCTTAAGGACGTAAATTCCTTCGGTAATGGCACTTGAGCAGGCTTCTGCAATGAATTTTTTTCGTTAACCGAGGGTCCACTGTACATGGCTTTAAATTTCTACTAACAGAACTCCTAAATCTTTTTTGCATTCAGAATTTTTGCTGACCACAGCTGCTAAATATTCATTCATTTTTTTTCTCTCTCTCGGTCTCTCTCTCTGTCTGTCTCTCTGTCTGTCTGTCTCTGTCTCTCTATGTCTCTCTCTCTCAAGAAAGGAAAAAAAGAAAGGAATAGAGAGAGAGAGAATGAATATTTAGCAGGTCTGGTACGCGGGGCGATACTCAGGCCAAAATTGGGCCGAAAAAAGCGACCGAAACATGAGTCGGCTGATACTCTGGCCGGCCGATACTCGGGGGTCCACTGTAATTTTTATAAATTCCATTAGTTGTAGCAGTCACTACCTCCTTTTGCAAAGAACTTTGCAGTATCCTTTCAGATGACCATACCACTGCAGCATGGTAGATTTTATTTTGATTATTAACCCTGAAGGTTAGTGTAACCCAGAACTCAAGAAAGCCAATCAGCATGTTTTTTTTTAAATTTTCACTGGGGTCCTTTGATTTTTCTCACCCAGGATGCAGCCCACAACAGTTAACTAATGCTCAGGTACCTGCTTACTACTAAGTGAATTGGGGAAAACGAGTAAGGAAACATGCTCACTGTTTCCACTCATCCTGGTTTCAAACCCAAGTGCTTCAGTTATGAGCTAAAGACACTCAACTTGAGCCCCAAGCCACATAGACATACTAATATATACAGTGGACCCTCAGTTTTCGCCAAAAATTCTTTCCAGAATGCTGTTTGAGTGCTGTTACAACGAATTTGTTCCCATAAGAACAAATGTAAATTAGATTAGTCATAAATAACAAAAAAGGCACAATACCGTGACTGGAACAATACACACACAACCCGCACATATAAAAAAGAGAGGAGCTTACGACGACGTTTCGGCCCGACTTGGACCATTTACAAAGTCACACTAACACACAGAGATGGGCCGAAACGTCGTCTAAGCTCTCTCTTTTTATATGTGCGGTTGTGTGTGTATAGATTAGTCATTTCATACCCCCCAAAAATACACTTACAAAAGCACTTACGAAAATACACTTACATAATTGTTTGAGTTTTTAGGTGACCGAAAACCGAAGGTCCACTGTACAGTGGTACCTCGACTTACGATATTTTTTCATTCCAGAATGCTGTTCAAGTGCCATTACCAAACAAATTTATCTCCTTAAGAAATGTTGTAAAATAGACTAGTCCTTTTAGACCCCCAAAATTACACTTACAAAAGCATTTAAAAAAATAAACTTACATAAAAGGGTGAGTTTGGGGACCATCGTAAGTCGAGGTACCACTGTATATATATATAGTAGTATATACAATGGACCCTCGGTTTTCGTTGAAAATTCTTTCCAGAATGCTGTAAGAGTGCCGTTACCGAACGAATTTGTTCCCATAAGGACAAATGTAAGTTAGGTTAGTCGTTTCAGACCCCCAAAAATACACTTACAAAAGCTCTTACAAAAATACACTTACATAATTGTTCGAGTTTGGAGGTGAACTAAAACCGAGGGTCCACTGTATATATACAGTGGACCCCTGAGTTTCGTAAACCCCGGAAATCGTACATTTATGTAAGTATAATATTAAAGTGCTTGTGGAAAAGTATTTTGGGGTCTAATGACAACCTACGTGAAATTTTTCCTTAAGGGAGTAAATTCGTTCAGTAATGGCACTTGAGCAGACTTCAGGAGTGAAGTTTTTACGAAACTCGGGGGTCCACTGTATATATACTATACGTATATATATATATATAGTAGTAGTATGTATGTCATTGATGTCAGCTAGGCCTGTATACCTTGTACATATACTTGTAGAGATAAAGATATTATATAATTATTATTATTACTTTGAATTTTTTGTACGAATGTATGAACAGGTGTGTTAATGTAGTCATTGGTAAATTTTCTTTGCCAAGCAACATCTCTGATTGCTATAATAAAGTGGTCACCGACAGATTCCCTCTTCCAGTCAATTCCTGCGATTTGTAAGATAAAGTTATTTACTAATGTTTCATTGAGTCTGAATGGGATTTCATTTGTTTCTAGTGGTGTTTTTATATTAGTAATGAAGAAAGCAGATTAATGATCAGTTGTCCTGTTGTTGATGGCTGCTTTCTGAGAAGCTATTAATATTGTTCCAGATGTTGTCTAGTGGGGATGCAGTTATCTATGTAATTTTCATAGGTTTGGTTATTAATGATATAATTATTATTATTGTTTCATTCATGAGGAAGTTCTAAACCTGTAGGGGTCATACAGCCCCTGGAGGAATGGAAGGCATTGAGACTCAACTCAAGGAGTTGGAGCACAGGTCCAATTCCTTAAATCAAGAGCCTTTCACCAGCATTGTATTTTTAAGTAATTGTAAATTCTGTTTAGGAAACTATGCCTGTGTATCTTCTGAGTAGATGAAGGTGATGCTAAGTCTCTAGCAGTTATTAAGTGATGTTTATTTAGTTTATTGTTTATAATTAAATCTTGAAGATATTACCAAAGCTTGTATGATTTGTGGTAATCTGTAAGCTGGTAATGTTGTGACTGGGGTCATCAAGATTTTGGTGTAAATTGTACATATGTGTATTCAGCAAGTTCGTCTCTGGTACTGTGCATTGTATCTAATACAGAGTTCATCTCTAGTACATTTCATTACTTAAGCATAGTAAATTGCAATTGCACATCCCTTTTAATAAGGTCTGTACTCACCTAATTGTACTCACCTAATTGTGGTTGCAAGAGTCAAGACTCAGCTCCTGGCCCCGCCTCTTCACTGACCGCTACTGGGTCCCTTCTCTCCCTGCTGTATGAGCTTTATCATACCTCGTCTTAAAGCTATGTATGGTTCCTGCTTCCACTACATCACTTGCTAGACTATTCCACTTACTGACTACTCTATGGCTGAAGAAATACTTCCTAACATCCCTTTGACTCATCTGAGTCTTCAACTTCCAATTGTGACCCCTTGTTTCTGTGTCCCCTCTCTGGAACATCCTGTCTATCCACCTTGTCTATTCATCGCAGTATTTTGTATGTCGTTATCATGTCTCCCCTAACCCTCCTGTCCTCCAGTGTTTGTCAGGCCGATTTCCCTTAACATTCCCCTTAGCTCTGAAACTAACCTTGTCGCAAACCTTTGCACTTTCTCTAATTTCTTGATGTGCTTGACCAGGTACCAGGTGTCCAGCACACTTCTGAGTCTATCCCGTCCGTCATGTCATTCAAAAATACCAAGACTAGCACTGGTTCTAGGACTGACCCCTGTATGGCTGTATAGCCAGATACTGTACCTGTACGTATGTTATACAGTGGAACCTCGGTTTTCATTTACCCTGGTTTTCATCGAATTCGGTTTTCAACTACTTTTTTTTGTCAAAATTTTGTCCCAGTTTTCGTTCATCACCTCGGTTTTCGTCCGCCGTACTGAACGTGTCCACCTGCCCGCACCAACACAAAGCATCCATCGTACGCGTTCTGAGTCAGTCTGGCTTTGTTTCTCGTCGAGTGAACATTACCCTGCACGTTCATACGAAACATTTCGTAATAATCAATTGTTTTTTGTGTTTGTTTATTGAGTGCGACTGCTAAATAAGCCACCATGGGGCCAAAGAAAGTTCCGAGTGCCTTTGGGGAAGTCCATGGGGTTGGATGTGAGTGGCCAGGATGTGGAAGAGTTGGTGGACGACCACAGGGAAGAGCTAACCACTGAAGAGCTGCAACACCTTCAGCTGGAACAGCAACAGATCGCAGCTGAGGAAATTGATTCAGAGGAGGAGGAAGAGAGGGAAGAATGTGCCTTATTCAGTGATTAAGGACATGCATGCAAAGTGGAGTGAGTTGCAAAGTTTTGTGGAGAAATATCACCCTAACAAAGCTGTTGCAAGCCGTGTCTGCAACATGTTCAATGACAATGCCTTGTCCCATTTTAGGCAAATCTTAGAGATGCCAGAATCAGACCTCTCTGGACAGATTTTTTGTGCAACAGGGATCCAGTGACTCTCAAGCTGGTCCTAGTGCCAGCATAAGACAAAGAAGGGAAGTAACCCCGGATAGGGACTTGATACCTGAAGTCTTTATGGAAGGGGATTCCCCTTCCAAACAATAACCTCTCCTCCCTCTCGCCGTCTTCCATATGTCAACAAGAGTCTTCAATAAAGGTAAAAGTTATGTTAAATGTTCATTTATCCATTTTATTAGTCTTTTGTATTTATTTCTCATTGTTTTCTGTATGTAAAACTATAGCTATTCTCTATAAAATGTATTTTTTTCTAATACTTTTGGGTGTCTGGAACGGATTAATTGGATTAACATTATTTCTTATGGGAAATATTGCTTCAGTTTTCATCGAATTTGGTTTTCATCAGACTTTCTGGAATGAATTAAAGATGAAAATCGAGGTTCCACTGTAAATTTTCATTAAGTCATGTTTTACCAGATTTCTGTAAGAATATTATAGTTATGAATACAGTACAGTGGACCCCCGGAGTTCGTCATTAATTCATTCCAGAATGCTGCTCAAGTGCTGTTACCGAACGAATTTGTTCCCATAAGGAATAATGTAAATTAGATTAGTCCTTTTAAACCCCCAAAAATACACTTAAAAAAGCACTTACAAAAATACACTTAAAAAAGCACTTACAAAAATACACTTAAATAATTGTTTGAGTTTGGAGCAGTACGAACTCCGGGGGTCCACTGTATTAGTGCCATTTGTTAGTATATATTATAGTTATTATAGCTGTATATTAGTAAATTATAGTTATAAATTCCTGTGATTTTTTTTTTTACTTCAAAAATATCAAGGATATCTTGATTTGAGCATTTTCTCCAACATTTTTCTAAATACTGTATGTGGTGTGGGTCATCTTTGTGAAAATTATATTACGAGTTTTGCTTCATTTTAATGCATTGTACTTTACACCTTTCAAGCTATGGGCCCAAAGGGCTCTTGATTCAAGGAACTGGAGTTACTCTCTCTCCTCCCCAAGGGAGGGGAGGGGAGGATGGTATTGTATAGTAAATATCTAGTATAGATAATGAATAAAATATATTCAGTACTGCACTAACTTCTTTTATTGAATCTTTGGCTTTGGTTACCTGTATCCATTGAGTAGTTGCAAAAATATTTTATAAAACTTGATGACCATTTCAGTACCACATTGGGCAGCTTTACATGATTGCTCGTCACAGCTCAGAGCAGAGTGACGGAGGAGAGGGAGTTGAAGTAATTGAAAATAATGCGTACACCGACCCTCTGTGTGGTCCTGGACAATTTACTGAGAAGAGGATTCATTTATCAGGGTATGTAGTACATATTCTGTCTAGACTAGATGGTATATAATTACATGTACCTATCTATTTATAATTATGTTCAGTAGTATGTGTAGCTACAAGAGCAGAGCTATGCTCATGGTGTCCCATCTTCTGTAATATTTTTAGCTATAATTTTTAAAAATTGCCATTAGCTGTAATGCATACTACCTCTTATTTTAATTTATTCCATTATTCCATCACTTGCTAAGAAAAATTATGTAGCATCCCTTCATTGCAATTTCGTTTTTTCTTCCCAACACCTTTCATTAAACCAGTTTCTATTATTTATGCCCCTTTTTCTGGAATAATCTTTAATTCCATATTTAGATATGTTGCAGGACTCACTGTTTAAATTATGGTATTTATACTTGTATCTGACTTTTGTAAATAGTGTATTATATTCCTATTAGTATCAAACATGCTGACCTAAAAGTTAAGAACAAAACTAACAACAAAATCAAATTTACTAACAAAAATTCAGGATAATAATTTGCAACCTTCTTGACTCTCACCCTCCTATAAATCATTAATACGTATTACAATCCATACCCTTAACACAGTCAAAATGTATCTTAGATAATCAGTCCCTATCATATAACCCAAACTAAAAAAAAAATAAAAAATCATGATTCAATCTCAACAATGCCAAAAAACACATAAGTAAATCTACCTGTACTAGTCCTCAACTCATCACAAATCTTATCAATATCAAATTAAATACCAAAAACTTAAACATACCAAAATTCCAAATCTACTAAAATAATCATTTCCATGAGAATGAACACCAGAAACTAATAAAGTTAACCCTAAAGTATTGTATTTTTCTGCCTCGATTCTGTCCTCATTTAACCCTTTCAGGGTCCGTGCCATAGTTCTACGGCTTTGAGTTCAGGGTCCAAACCGTAGTTCTACGTCATGAGCTCAGATAAGCTGTGAGCGGTAAATTTGGGCCTAGATATGAGAGAATACATCTATGTGGTAAGTGTGCACCACATAAAACAAATCCTGCAGCACACAGTGCATAATGAGAGAAAAAAAACTGAAACCGTAATTTTTTATTAAAACAGCGACTTTGCAGTGTTTTTTCGTATACTTTTTATAGTTGTACAGTGGACCCCCGGCTAACGAAAAAACTTCATCCCAGAAGCCTGCTCAAGTGCCATTACCGAACCAATTTACTTCCTTAAGAAATAATGTCACGTAGGTTAGTCTATTTCAGACCCCCAAAAATACACTTCCACAAGCACTTACAATATTATACTTACATAATTGTACGATTTCCGGGGTGTTCGTTAGCCGGGGGTCCACTGTATTTGCGATTTTTTGGTCTCATTTGATAGAATGGAAGATATATTACAGATATAGAGATGATTTTGATTGGTTTTAGTACTGGAAATGGCTTGAAACTGAGCTCAAAGTAGCGGAAATGTTCAATTTTCGCTGATGTTCAAGTAAACAAATGACCTCACACATCTAATACGCCAGCTGGTGGGTCTAATATACGTTCACAAATGTGGTGATGGGATACAAGAAAAAAAAAATCAGTAAGTAAGAGAGAGGTGAAGGTTTATAAACTAAAAGAGGAGGCAGTTAGGGTAAGATATAAACAACTATTGGAGGATAGATGGGCTAGTGAGAGTGTAGGCAATGGGGTCGAAGATGTATGGGGTAGATTTAAAAATGTAGTGTTAGAGTGTTCAGCAGAAGTTTGTGGTTACAGGCGAGTGGGTGCGGAGGGAAGAGGAGCGATTGGTGGAATGATGATGTAAAGAGAGTAGTAAGGGAGAAAAGTTAGCATATGAGAGGTTTTTACAAAGTAGAAGTGATGCAAGGAGGAAGAGTATATGGAGAGAAAAGAGGGGTTTAAAAAGAGTGGTGAAGCAATGTAAAAAGAGAGCAGATGAGAGAGTGGGTGAGATGTTATCAGCAAATTTTGTTGAAAATAAGAAAAAGTTTTGGAATGAGATTAATAAGTTGAGGAAGCCTAGAGAACAAATGGATTTGACAGTTAAAAATAGGAGAGAAGAGTTATTAAATGGAGAGTTAGAGGTATCGGGAAGATGGAGAGAATATTTTGAGGAGTTGTTAAATGTTGATGAATAATAATAATAATAATAATAATTTTTATTTCAATGCATGTTACAAGTGTACAATGTTATTGGTAGTTACAATTATAAAACTGTAATGCAAGGAGAGCCACTGGCATGCCATGGCATTAGGGGCAGTTTATTCTAGAGACTTATTCACTAAGTACTTAATGCTAAAGAAATTGATTGAGTTTATTCTAGTTCTGTATTATTTAAATTATTAAATGGTTATACATACTATTAAAAGACAATACAAGAGAAATTGGTTGAGTTTAATCTAGTTGTAGAATTTATTTCAAATTACAGTATGTTGATGCTATACTAGTATAATAACAATACTAGAAATAGTTTTTAGAGTTTCATCTAGATATATATTTTATTTCAAATTAAGAAAATGATGATACTATAAGATTTTAAATGACAATATGATGATATGAAATTGCAACAAGTGTTAAGGAGGATGAACATATCAAATTGAGATCTTCTTAGGTAAAATAATATTGGGTTTGAAGTTTGTTACAGTATGAGTATTTAGTATAGGGTGAGTAGGTGATTTTTGAGACAGGGAAGCTGTGATTTCGTGTGTAGGGCAAGGAGGAATAACATCTTGTAGGAGTGTGGAAGAGCCAGTTGTGGGTGTAGGGGAAGTTCGTGAGGCAGTGGGTAGAATGAAAGGGGTAAGGCAGCTGGGATTGATGGGATAAAGATAGAAATGTTAAAAGCAGGTGGGGATATAGTTTTGGAGTGGTTGGTGCTATTATTTAATAAATGTATGGAAGAGGGTAAGGTACCTAGGGATTGGCAGAGAGCGTGTATTGTTTCTTTGTATAAAGGCAAAGGGGACAAAGAGAGTGCAAAAATTATAGGGGCATAAGTCTGTTGAGTGTACCTGGTAAAGTGTATGGTAGAGTTATTATTGAAAGAATTAAGAGTAAGACAGAAAGCAGGATAGCAGATGAACAAGGGGCTTTAGGAAAGGTTGGGGGTGTGTAGACCAAGTGTTTACAGTGAAACATATAGGTGAACAGTATTTGGATAAGGGTAAAGAGGTTTTTGTGGCATTTATGGATTTGGAAAAGGCGTATGATAGGGTAGATAGGGGGCAATGTGGCAGATGTTGCAGGTGTATGGAATAGGAGGAAGGTTACTGAAAGCAGTGAAGAGTTTTTATGAGGATAGTGAGGCTCAGGTTAGAGTGTGTAGGAGGGAAGGGGACTATTTCCCAGTAAAGTGGGCCTTAGACAAGGATGTGTGATGTCACCGTGGTTGTTCAATATATTTATAGATGGGGTTGTAAGAGAAGTGAATGCGAGGGTCTTGGCAAGAGGTGTTGGGCTAAAAGATAAAGAAGCAAATACAAAGTGGGAGTTGTCACAGTTGCTTTTGCTGATGACACTGTGCTTTTGGGAGATTCTGAAGAGAAGTTGCAGAGGTTGGTGGATGAATTTGGTAGGGTGTGTAAAAGAAGAAAATTGAAAGTGAATATAGGAAAGAGTAAGGTGATGAGGATAACAAAAAGAATAGGTGACGAAAGATTGGATATCAGATTGGAGGAGAGAGTATGGAGGAGGTGAATGTATTCAGATATTTGGGAGTGGACATGTCAGCAGATGGGTCTATGAAGGATGAGGTGAATCATAGAATTGATGAGGGAAAAAGGGTGAGTGGAGCACTTCGGAGTCTGTGGAGACAAAGAACCTTGTCCATGGAAGTAAAGAGGGAATGTAGAGAGTATAGTTATACCAACGCTGTTATATGGGTGTGAAGCATGGGTGATGAATGTTGCAACGAGGAGAAGGCTGGAGGCAGTGGAGATGTCATGTCTGAGGTCAATGTGTGGTGTGAATATAATGCAGAGAATTCGGAGTTTGGAAATTAGGAGAGGTGCGGGATTACCAAAACGATTGTCCAAAGAGCTGAGGAGGGTTGTTGAGGTGGTTTGGACATGTAGAGAGAATGGAACGAGACAGAGTGACTTCAAGAGTGTATAAATCTGTAGTGGAGGAAGGCGGGGTAGGGTCGGCCTAGGAAAGGTTGGAGGAGGGGTAAAGGAAGTTTTGTGTGCGAGGGGCTTGGACTTCCAGCAAGCATGTGTGAGCGTATTTGATAGGAGTGAATGGAGGCATATGGTTTTAATACTTGACGTGCTGTTGGAGTGTGAGCAAAGTAACATTTATAATAATAATAATAATAATAATAATAATAATAATAATTTTTATTTCAATGCATGTTACAAGTGTACAATGTTATTGGTAGTTACAAATATAATACAATTATAAAACTGTAATGCAAGGAGAGCCACTGGCATGCCATGGCATTAGGGGCAGTTTATTCTAGAGGCTTATTCACTAAGTACTTAATGCTAAAGAAATTGATTGAGTTTATTCTAGTTCTATATTATTTAAATTATTAAATGGTTATACATACTATTTAAAGACAATACAAGAGAAATTGGTTGAGTTTAATCTAGTTGTAGAATTTATTTCAAATTACAGTATGTTGATGCTATACTAGTATAATAACAATACTAGAAATAGTTTTTAGAGTTTCATCTAGGTATATATTTTATTTCAAATTAAGAAAATGATGATACTATAAGATTTTAAATGACAATATGATGATATGAGATTGCAACAAGTGTTAAGGAGGATGAACATATCAAAATGAGATCTTCTTAAGTAAAATAATATTGGGTTTGGAAGTTTGTTACAGTATGAGTATTTAGTATAGGGTGAGTAGGTGACTTTTGAGAAGGGATTCAGGGAAACCGGCAGGCCGGACTTGAGTTCTGGAGATGGGAAGTACAGTGCCGGCACTCTGAAGGAGGGGTGTTAATGTTGCAGTTTTATAACTGTAGTGTAAAGCACCCCTCTGGCAAGACAGTGATGGAGTGAATGATGATGAAAGTTTTTCTTTTTTGGGCCACCCTGCCTTGGTGGGAATCGGCCGATGTGTTAATAAAAAAAAAAAAAATGTGGTGATATTATTTGTACAATTATTACAATATTGCATAAGAGTAAATCTTCCATTTTTTGGTTTGAACAAAAATTCATTATGTGAATAAAAAATAAAAATGGAATTCATTTGTAAAGACTAAAAATGTAACTAATGAACAGAGGAAATGTTAGTTTAGTGCCAGGAATACCTGCATTGTTTATTCTGCACCCTATTTTGAAATTGGAAAATTTTGAACTTTGAGTTAAATTGGCTAAATTACCAATTTCCAATCACTTTATTTTGTAGTTGAAACAGTTGACTGGGTGATTTCTTGTGCTCAATCGATAGAATAGAAGTAATACTAGTGAAATAGCTAAGAATTTGGTCGACTGGAATAATGTAATTGGCCTAAAATGGGAGTCAAAGTCGGCAAAATTGCCGATGCGTAAATATCGCTGACACATCAAAATTCGCGAGAGCATAATTTCGTCAATTTTCAATCAAATTTCGTACTTTTTGTTTTATTACCTTAAGAAAAAGATTCTCTACCATTTCATAAGAAAAAATAAGAATTTTCTTTTTTTGAAAATTCTTGGACACTGGCGCACCCCTTCCAAAAATGGCCTTGGACCCTGAAAGGGTTAATCTCTTGGTAATGTTTATGAATTACACATTTTATTTTTTACCCAATCTTCCTTTGATTTTGTCATTATAGCTTCTAGATTCTTTGAGAATCCTTCAACAATCTCATTTTCCTTACTTAGTTTTTGTGTCAGTCCTTCCCACATTAGCTGATTGTTTCAGTTTGACACTTTGTCCATCCATCCACTCATTTTCTCTTTTGGTGTGAAAGTACAACCATGTTCAGACCTTGTGTTCTCTGCCATATTGTAAACAAATGGCTTTTGATTTTTTTAATATTCTCTCTCAAAATTCATGTAAAGTTTTCTTACCTCGATTATCTTTCAAATTAATTTTACCTTTATATAGTACCGTGTATTCTGTGACACCACTCATATATTGCTCTGCTTCCTTCACAAGAAAAAGACAGAAATGTCTTGTCTTTCTCAAAGCTCTGATGGCTGATATCCTCTGTAATATTGTCAGGCTACTCACTTTTAAACTTAAATTTTCTCTTTAATCACATATTTCTATCCAAGTCGCTGTTCTCATATTGATCATGACTTCTTTTTATAACATGTTAATAAATTTCTTTCTTCATTTCCTGTTTCTCCCTAAATATGATAAAAATACTTAGAGCTTGTTCAGGATAGTATGATTTCCTCTGCTAGATAAGATGTTTAATATTCTTGGAAAGTGATGCTGATGGAGCTGTATAATCTTAAACTGATACCTTTATCTTCTATTATACTGTAATGAACTCTGTTTTCTTGGATCAAACCTGATTGCCTCCCATTTCTTAGGTACTGGATGAGACGTGGAGGTTTAGTGTTTCCCCATGAATATACAATACGTATATTATTATATTTTTTCAATACGTCGGCCGTCTCCCGCTGTGCTGTTGCATGTTAGTTCTACTAGCAGTAACATAACTAAATAACTATAAATTCTAATTTAATAAATTAGGTAATGCTAAACAAGAATAGCTATTAGTTAGAATTGTATAACAGTGGTTCCCTTAAAGTTGACCATTGTCCTGTGGTTAAGTGCTTTATTGTACTAATTAGAAATTTCTTCAAGGTAGACACTTTTAATAATAGTGAATGGCTCTGGTTTTGAAGAATTGGAGCTACCCTCTTTCTTAATTTGAACCTGATTACCTCCCATTCTTCAAGCACTGTATGACAGACTTTGCATTAAAAAGTTATAATAATTTATAATCTGGGAATGAAGCAGGTTGGTAGACAGAAACCATCTAATGAGGTACATTATTACTTTTCTGTCATGTGAGTATGAAATAAAAGTATGTTAAATGTTTTACACTCTGGCAGAATTGCGTCTTTTTTTTTATTCTCACAAGCATGCGAGTCAACAGGCAAATCATAAAAGCCTCGGCTTACATTCAGTATGCCCTTATCTTTCCTTTGTTTCTATTTAAAGATCTTATTCCTGTAGTGTTTCCTTCCCAATTTAGCAGGCCTTGTCTGAGACCAGGCTTCAAGGACAATGATCCCTAAAACCATTAATATACTGTTTGAAACTGTCCCTCCAAATTTGAAGAGGGGTGGAAAAAAGTGTGTTCTGTTATTAGAGGTCCCATAAAACTAGAAACTGCAAATAATACAAAGTTACATATACTACAGCAAACTTTGTTTCAGATTTGGGTTTGTTGTGTGTTTCATAGACCATGTCTTTGTAATATACACTGTATAGTAACTTGAATCTGGTGATTATTTCTCATGTATTGACAGTCTTAAAAAATAATGACTAGAATGAAAAGAAAATTGGGCATGAGGAAAGTCTTTGGGCAAGAAAAACATTGGATAATTGAATCTAGGCACTGTAATTGCCCCTCAGTAAAAATGGGTGATTGAAACCCACAAATAAGGAAGCCTTCGAATTTGGAGGGATGACTATATAATGTCTACTGCATTTACAAATGCCAACATCTTCCCTACTAAATGGTGCTTATTGTGATACAACCTGGTCATACTCCTATATCTTAACAAGGGGTGGAGATAATAACTTTGGCTCTCTTACTCAGCCTCATTCACCAATACATGTACTCTGTTTTGCAGGAAACTACCACCTTGGATTCGGTCTTATATTCCTCGCTTCATATATCTTACAGAGAAAGCATGGAATTACTATCCATATACAGAAACAGGTACAGATGGGCTTTTTTTTATTTTAAGTGGGCAGTGTTGAAAGAAGAAGAAAGTTATGAAATCCCTGAATTAGAATGAACATTTAAGAATTAAATATAATTTCAAGATGTTAATAATTTGTTTGTAACTTGAATTTTGTTTAAATGCAAAAGAAGTAAAATAAAGTGGGAAGTTTCCAGAAGGAATATGACAATGTAGATAAAATAATTCAACTATGATGAATAGGTAATTCTAAATGAGATTAAGATCATTATTTTTGTAATCCAAAGAAATATATTACAGAGGAGAACAGTTGATGATATTCATTGACAGCTTTTTATTATATGTTCAGACTTATTAGTGAAATAGTACATTTTAAGCAATTCTGTATCAGTAAGTGGGTACATGTAACTAATATTCTCTAGAGCAAGGGTTTTCAAGCTTTTGAAAGCCAGGGAATATCCTTTTGTTAAAAACTAATTTGCTTGAACCTTATCCAAGAAAAGCATGATTCACTTTCTCTTTAACATGGAAGTTGACACTACATACAGGACACCCAAGTACATAAAGCCTTTTATCGTAATTATTCACTATGATTTTATATTACAGTCATCATTAATAACCAAAATTTTTAAGAAAACTGAAAAATCTGTATACTTTATTTTTAATGCTCTTATAGCCTAGCTTAAAAAAAAAAAGACATCATTTAAACAAATTAATAAACATTAGTGCTATCATAACTTTTATGAGGAGGAGGCTGGAGGCAGTGATATCACATTTGAAAGCACTGAGTGGTGTGAATATTATAGAAATTTTAAATTTGAAGACTGTATAATTCCAAGAGTGGAGAGGGGTTGTTGCACTGGTTTGGCAATTTAGAAAGGGTGGTGCAGAATAGAATAACAGAGAGGATGTATAACTATGGGGAGGACAGGTAGCAGTCATCCTACAAAGGGTTAGAGGGAGCAGATGAAGAAGATTTTAAGTGATAGAGGATAGTCTGTCCAGCACGGTTGTATAGGTATGTTTGATTGGAGTAAGTGTAGATTAGTAATTTTTAGGGTTTGATGTACTGTTCTAGTGTGAGCAGAGTACGATATAATTATGAGAGGATTCAGGGAAACTGGTTAGTTAGCTTTGAGTCTGGAGATGAGAAGTACAAGTTCTTGAACTATGCATAAGGATTCTGAATGAGGGTCGTTCAAACTGTGCATGTTCACACACATCTGGCAAAACATGTATTGAATAAATGATGGTGGATGTATTTCCTTTTTGGGGTTCACTCTGTCTTGGCGAGATGGTTGATGTGGTAAAAAAATGTAAGCTAAGAGAACTACAATAAACCAGACCATGTAGTGTTTGATCATCAGCTTTGTGCTGAAAAGACACGCCTGCATGGTGACAGCACATATTAAATATTGATAGAGTTGACAGTTCTTTCTAGACGTTTCTGAATATTTGAGATCTCACTATTCACATTAAAATATAAATGTACAGTTTTACCTCGAGTTACGAGCTTAATTCATTTCAGAATGTTGTTCGAGTGCCGATACCGAACGAATTTATTCCCATAAGAAATAATGTAAATTAGATTAATCCATTTCAGATCCCCAAAAATACACTTACAAAAGCACTTACAGAAATACTTACATAATTGTTCGAGTTGGGAGCTGCTCGTATGTCGAGGTACCACTGTATTTCAAAGATCCTCAACCTAGACTTTTCTCTATATTTCTAGTCATTTTTATTAAAGAATAAATAAAGAATAAAGATTTTATTTCTTTGTAAAGGTTACAGTGTGTAATTACAATTTTAGTTTGCTGAGTAGTACAAATAAAGCCACTATCATGCCAGGGCATTTCGGGCAGACTAATCCTAGTACATAATAACTACTTAAATCTAGACAAGATAAGTAGTTAACTTTTATTAAACTATTTATTTAATCTTATTACTAATGTGAGGTAGTCAGGGTGGAGGTTTATAAGAATAATAATTTTGAAATTGCACATAATAAAAACAATACAGTGGACCCCCGGTTTACGATAGTCTCCAAACTCGTCCTTTTATGTAAGTTTATTTTTGTAAGTGCTTTTGTAAGTGTATTTTTGGGGGTCTAAAAAGACTAATCTAATTTACATTATTCCTTATGGAGATAAATTCGTTCGTAATGGCACTTGAACAGCATTCTTGAACGAAAAATGACGTAATCCGGGGTCCACTGTATTACAATTAATGGTTCAAGCAGTAATATTCATATAATATAATATAATAACTGATTAGAAGTTGTTTTGGTTGGTTTGATTAGTATTGAGAGATGAGATTGAAAAGTTAAAACAAATAAGGGGAACAAAGATGGTAAATTCATCTTTTCTCACTCTCCTAGTCATGAAAGACCTTACAAGCTTGTGCAAAAGAGCTGTTTGAAAACCCTTGATCTGGAGTACTTCATTTATAAAGAAATTTTTTTTTTTACATCATATTCATATAATTTTTTTTATTTTTGCATGTGGTGTGTTGCGGCCCAACAGAATATACAGTGAGTACATTATCTATTTCTGATTGGCCTGCTGGTGGGGTAGTATTCAAAACAACTTTTAGAAGATTACAATTAGATCTTTCTTAGAAGATTATTGTACTGTACATGATTTTTTCATTGTGAGATATTGTTTTTTACCTATTACATGTACAGTATAGTTATTTGTGTATTACAGTTTGGGTTTGCTTCAAAACACTATGATACGAAAAGAAATGCAGTTCCGGTACTCTATTATATTGACCAAAGGATTGAGGGCAAGGCTTTTAAGGCATTCCAATAAGAGTAAACTACTAGACTATAAAGATTGTGTAACATGATAAGAATTAACACGGAAAAAATTCTCATGAGAATTATGCTTAAAGATGTAAAATAGCCAAGTTGTTTAAAACTTTTGTTAATAGTGAGCAAGAGAGTCATGCCTGCTTAAAATTTATGAAGGCAATATCATCATTTAGAATTTTTCAAATGTTTTCCTTGTTGAGCACACTTAAGGTGTGAACAAGTTTAGAGGTGCATTATGCAAGACATTGTATTTATGAGTTGTTCATGTTATAAAGAAAACATGCACCAGCAATATGTTATGAAACTCTGTGTTTCAAAAACTTTACACAGGCCTCTTTTTTTTTAACAGAACTGTACAGTAAGGAATCACTTGGCTGTGGTATTTTGTTTATCTTTAGAAATAATAAGTTTCTTTGATGCAAGGCATAGTCGTATGATGACTTCAGTGGGGCTTGTGGTCGTTTGACCGCTTTGTTTGACTGGCTTTCTAGTTCACCCTGTAAGGAAAAAAACGAAATCTTCAGAGGTAATATTTGCTGTATGTTTCTGTGCATCACTTAAAAAGGAAAGAGCATTTCTTTGTGAGTTAATATGTACAGTAAAGTCGCAAGTAAGACAGTAGTTACACTCCCTTAGACGGTGTGTTACACAGAATCATGTTAAGTGGACTGAAGAACATGTAGAAAAAATAATTACACTCCTTACACTTAAAACAACAGCTAAATCATTTTTTAGGTCTTGTAATTCTTAAAAATTAATGATGTTTTTACAGCTTACATTATAATTGGATGTGGTGAAGTGTACATAATTAGAATATAGTACATATAGCTGAAAAAGGTTATGTAAAAAAAAGAAGTTGTCTTAAATTCGGGTTGCTGGTGCTTATTAACCCTTAAACTGTCCACACGTAGATCTACGTTCACTCGCGCACTGCTCCGAATATTTTGAAAAAAAAAAAAAAAAAAAAATTTAAAAATGAAGAGCGCATTTTTATAAACAGGATAGGCTAAAAAAAATATTTAGGGCCAGTACTTACCGAGATATAAGCCCGACAAGTTGGTGCTGGATGCTCACCTGACGGCAACAACAAGTCCTGCCGCTTGCAGAAGTAATGCCGATATACTTTTTTTTTTAGTTTTTATTTTAATTTATACAATTTTTATGTTCTGGTAATTACAATTTATAATAGTTCTTGTGATTTCATAGCCAATCTTTGTTCTAACACTAATATTAGGTGCTGAAATAGTACTCAAATAGTCACAATGACACCAACAGGTGAACAATTTCACCTGCCATGGTCATTTACTATTGTCTATAAATATATACAAAGTATTTATAGGTCCCAGCAATTGTTTTAGACATCCTGGAGTATATATGAAACTCCTTGAAGAATGGTGTTATGACAATTGTCAGATAACTACTGATAAGGCAGTGACATTGATGAATGAATGTGTGCAAGGAACCCTTGCTTTGTTTTCACTCTCTTTATCTGTCTATCTATCTATCTGTCTATCTATCTATCTGTCTATCTCTCTGTCTATCTATCTGTCTGTCTATCTATCTGTCTGTCTATCTATCTGTCTATCTGTCTATCTATCTGTTTATTTATCTATCTGTGTATCTATCTGTGTTTCTATCTATCTGTCTAGCTCGGCTTATCTGTCTTTGTTTGCCTGCCTATGTGTGCCTGGAGTATAATATGAAACTTCTTGACTAATGGTGTTATGACAAGTGTCAGATAACACTGACAGCCCAATGACATTGATCAATGAATGTGCGCAGGGAACCCTCGCTTTGTTTTCACTGTATCTGTCTATCTGTCTGTGTCTCTGTTTAGCTCTGCTTATCTGTCTTTCTGTCTGCCTGTGTGTGCCTGGAGTATATGAAACTCCTTGAAGAATGGTGTTATGACAAGTGTCAGATAACACTGACAGCCCAATGACATTGATGAATGGGAGCAGGGACCCCTCTCGTTGTTTCCACTGTCTATCTG
>WNWK01010925.1:0-67446 GCA_009830355.1 Cherax destructor
AGCTTACAATGTTAATTACAGTATTAATTACAAGGAAGGCCTCTAGCATGCCTTGGTATTTCAGGCAGACTAATCCTAATTCTTACTCTATATTGACACAGATTATGGAGCAGTACATTTTAATATGCCTTATTGCATACAGTGGTACCTCGGTTTACGATGGTCCCGAAACTCACCCTTTTATGTAAGTTTATTTTTTTAAATGCTTTTGTAAGTGTATTTTTGGGGGTCTAAAAGGACTAGTCTATTTTACATTATTCCTTATGGGGATAAATTCGTTTGCTAATGGCACTTGAACAGCATTCTGAAATGAAAAAATATCGTAAACCGAGGTACCACTGTACTATGTAACTTAAGTGACTAATTAGATTTATAATAATGAGGTAGTACATACAGATCATATAACAATATTACAATTAGTAAATTTAGTAATGGGAATGGTTAAATCTTGGTATGATACACTGTCTCTATTAAAGCTATTATTGGGAGAGTATCTTAGGCAAACTTAGGGCTAACTTAAGACTTATTAGGCAGCAGCTATAATTTTATGTATACAATCAACCCCCGGTTCTCGTCAGTAATCCGTTCCAGAGGGCCCATCGACCACCGGTTTGGTCGAACTCCGATTCTATTTTCCCCATAAGAAATAATGGAAATAAAGTTAATCCGTTCCAGACATCCAAAAGTATTAAAATAAAATATTTTTTAGAACTTTTTGACATTAAATTATACACAATTTTATAAAAAATTAAGAAATAAATAGTACAATAACATGTCACTTACATTTATTGAAGAGTTGTTGATGTGTGGAAGACGGGAGGAGGGGAGAAGGTGGAGTAGTATGCTAGTGTTTGGAAGGGGAATCCCCTTCCATTAACACTGCAGGTACCAAGTTCTTTTCTGGGGTTACTGGCCTTTTTCTTTTAAGGCCACTAGGACCAGCTTGAGAGTCACTGGACCCCTCTCTCACAAAAAATCTGTCCAGGGAGCTCTGTGTCTGGCGGTTCTTTAAAATGTCCCTAAAATGTGACAAGACATTGTTATTAAACATGTCGCATATACGGCCTGCAACATCTTGGTTAGGGTGATAATCATACATAAATGTTTGCACATTAGTCCATTGCGCACAAATCTCCTTAATTTTTGAAGAAGGCACCTTCTTCCATCTCGGTTCCACCTCCTACCCCTCTGGACCATTTTCCTGAACTGTGGTCTGTTGTTGCTGTTGAAGCTCTTGCAGATCTTCAGTGGTTAACTCTTCATTTTGCTCCTCCACCAACTGTGCCACATCCTGGGTACAAACATCCAACCCCATGGACTTGCCCAGTTCCACAATTTCTTACACAACAGGCTCAGGCTCAGGGTTCTGAGGCTCAGCCCCAAAATCTAGGACACAGTCTGGGCACAATTTTCTCAGGCAGAGTTCAAAGTCCTGGTAGTCACTCCCTCCCAAGCCTTACACAATGCAGGATATGGAAATGATCTTTCCAAAACTCTTTTAGGGTCATATCCATGTCTGTGGTCACATCAAAGCACTTTTGAAACATTGCTTTGGTGTAGAGTTTTAAAGTTGCAAATGACCTGCTGGTCCATGGGCATGAGGAGAGGAGTGGTATTAGGGGGCAAGAACTTCACTTTGATGAACTCACAGCCCTGCACAATTTCCTCTGCCAAGTCTCGAGGATGACCAGAAGCATTGTCCATTATCAGGAGGCACTTAAGTGGCAAATTATTTTCCTCAAGATATTTCTTCACACTGGGGCCAAACACGTTTTTGAACCAATCAAGGAAAATTTCCCTAGTGACCCATGCCTTTTTGTTAGACTTCCACATCACACACAAATTAGACTTGGTGATACCGCATCTGCCAAACACTCGGGGATTTTCAGAATGATACACCAGTAAAGGCAATCACCACTGGCATTAGCACACATCATGAGAGTTAGCCTGTCTTTCATAGGCTTATGTCCTGGGAGTGTCTTTTCCTCCTGTGTAATGAAGGTCCTGTTTGGCATTTTCTTCCAAAACAGGCCTGTTTCGTCACAATTGAACACTTGTTGGGGTTGGAATTGTTCAGCCTCTATGTACCCCTGGAATTCCTGCACATATTTTTCAGCTGCACTTTTGTCAGAACTGGCTGCCTCACCATGCCTCACAACACTATGTATGCCACTTCGCTTCTTAAATCTTTGAAACCAGCCTTTGCTGGCTTTAAATTCGTTCACTTCAGCACTCATTGAGGGCATTTTCTTGACGAGATCATCATGCAACTGCCTTGCTTTTTCACATATTATTGCCTGCGTAACACTATCTCCTGCTAACTGTTTCTCGTTGATCCACACCAACAACAAAGTTTCCACTTGTTCCAGCACTTGAGATCTCTGTTTTGTGACCATACTTGCACCTTTCGCAACAACAGCATCCTTGATTTCCTTTTTCTTGTCCAAAATGGAAGAGATGGTTGAATGGGATTTGCCATAGAGCCTGGCCAGCTCAGTGACACGCACTCCACTTTCATATTTTGCTATCATCTCCTTCTTCAATTCTACCGTATTTCTGACATTCTTTACCACAGGCTTGGCACTAGGAGCTTTCTTGGGTCCCATGGTGGCTTATTTAGCAGTTGCAAGCACTAAAAACACTGGAATAATGACAATATATATGGTATGAATACGTTTGTGGTGCGTGGGTAGTGGTCGCTCGCTTGTAAACAATAGCACACTGAGTGCCTGGGCGCTCAGCTGGGCCACGGCCCAGCTGAACACCGATTTGGACGACCTTCGACGCCGTCGAGCACCGGGGGTTGACTGTACAGTCATATGGGTGAGTGTAAGTGTAAATTAAGGGGAATCACAGATATCGAGAGTAAATCTAATTTGTTTTGGATGTGTGCATAATACGAAAAAGAGAATAGCTGGTTTTCATGTAGTTATCTGATGATGGGGTGTTAGGGAAATAAGATGTTTTTTAATGGTAGTTTTGAAAATGGTGGTTGAGTCTGCAGTTCTAGAGTTTTCGGGCAGGGAGTTCCAGATTTTAGGCCCTTTTATGTACATTGAATTTTTGTAGAGATTTAGCCGGACACGGGGAATGTCATAGAGATTTTTGTGTCTGGTATTGTGTTTATGGGTCCTGTTGCAACTATCAAGAAAGTGTTTTAGTTCAGGGTTAATATTAGAATTTATGGTTCTGTAAATGTAGGTTGCACAGTAGTAGGTGTGAATGTTCGGTGCAGTGAATAAGTTTAGGTCTCTGAAGAGTGGGGGGGGGTGTACATGAGTGTGTACAAAGCATGTTCCACTGAAAACAGCTAAAACTAGAGTAAAAACAGAGATTGCAAAAGACTTAACAATAGAGGAAAGAAACCTTACACTGAGTCATAACAGGATGAACAAAAACATTTATCCGACAGAAAATTTAAAAAGAAAAAATCCCATCTAAGAAATGGGATATTGGCTGTTTGGAGTGACATCTAAACTGTCGTATCTGGGTACCTCTGCAAAAGACAGTGATTGTGTGAATGATGGTGAAAGTGTTTTTTCTTTTTAGGTCACCCAGCCTCATTAGGAGATTGCCGACATGTTGGAAAATAATAATAATAGTCTTTATTTCTACAAGTACATGTACATATAAGGTATACAGGCCTAGCTGACATCAGTGACATACTACTACAATATAGAAAGCCCCTTGTTATGCAGAGCATTTTGGGCAAATTAGGTCAATTTTGCCCAGGATGTGACCCACAAAGTCAACTTACACCCAGGTACCCATTTTACTGATGGGTGAATATTGGACAGCAGGTATCTTAAAGAAACATGTCCTAATGTTTCCAGCCATACCGTGGATCGACTCCTGGACCTCAGTGTGTGAGCTGAGTGTGCTAACAATTGAATTATGGGACACCTATGCAAATAGTACAGAATGATCTCTATGGGTTTAGTGTTTTTCATTAATACCCATATTTTTATTATTGTTCCATGATACTAGCCTCATTAGGGCTATCTCTGACAAAGTCTACTACCCAAGATAGTTCTCTTGTTCTGTCTGTCTCTTCAGGGCCACTTCTGCCTTTCTTTCTTGGTTTGGAGGCTTCTCCAATAATGCCAACCTTTCCAAGACTAAATCTTCCAGAATTGCCTGTACCAGATGCTTCATCCTTAACTGCATCATCAGGAGTATTAATTAGCACTAATTATATCACCAAATTGGGCAGCCTGGCTGTGACCTCATGTTTAGTTGAGAGAGGATTAAGCCTCAAGAACTACCTGCACTGAATGATACACTCAGGTTTAGTGTTTTACAAACTTGCTCCCTCTTGCCACAGAGGAAGTTGCCCACATGCATAATATCTTATTAGTATGCTGCATTCCTCAATATCTGTGATGCATGCAGTAAACTCTTGATTTAATGGATTTCAGAGATATGGGAAAAAATTTGCTGGTCAGCTGATTCAGAAACAACAGTCAAAGTTCACTTGTTAGAGAATTGTCTGTTATTGTTACTATCACGGGAAAACAATCTAATGTATCACAATTGCCGATAACACCATTATCTGCCACTCTCTCCTGTTAGTCCATTAAACTGAGGGTTTACTGTATAATGTCAAAAGTAAATTGTACTAGACTATTTATTAGTCAGTAGAATATTATATTTGCTGTATTTTCTTGCAGCATGGACTATTCTAAACACTGAAAATGGTTCATCTTTGGATGCTGTTGAGAAAGGATGCACAGTGTGTGAAGAATTACAGTGTGATGGGACTGTAGGATTTGGGGGAAGCCCCGACGAAAATGGAGAGACCACCTTGGATGCTATGATTATGGATGGGTAAGGGAAAAGAAGTGTGTGATTTCTATATATTTTTCAACTCCTCTGTGTAAGTTATTAACACTCATGTAGGTTTGTCAAAAAACATATTTGTCATTATAATACAGTGGTACCTCGAGTTTCGTACAGCTCCCAACTCAAACAATTATGTAAGTGTATTATTGTAAGTGCTTTTGTAAGTGTATTTTTGGGGGTCTGAAACGGACTAATCTAATTTACATTATTCCTTATGGGAACAAATTCGTTAGGTAACGGCACTCGAACAGCCTTCCGTAATGAATTATGACCAAAACTCGGGGTACCACTGTACGTATTATTCTTATAATGTACCATGTAATGTACGTATACTGTATTCTTATAATGTACCATATACGTAATGTATACTGTATAGGATATTGACTTTAAAAGTGTAGGATTGTGAAAATGAATTAGTGATTCTAGAAATACTGTACATTAGCAGGTTTCTCAGTTATAAGAAAGTGAATGATGAACTTTATGCTCATTTAATATTCTGATTAAAATTTGAAAGACAGTTATTATATTGTAATGTTAGTTGTTGCCACATAATATTTTCATTTTTTCACACTGACCGTTTCGCACCAAGCAAAGTTGATCCAAAGAAGGAAAATGCATTTACCAATCACTCCTTACCTGTTGTTCCAGAAGTGTGTGGCCATCACAATTCAAATAATTTAACTAGTGCAGACACTGTATTTTCCACATTTACTATTCTTTTTCTTCTTTTAACAAACCGGCCATATCCCACCGAGGCAGGGTGGCCCAAAAAGAAAAACAAAGTTCCTCTTTTTAACTTTAGTAATGTATACAGGAGGAGTTACTAGCCCCTTTCTCCCGGCATTTTAGTCACCTTTTACGACACGCATGGCTTACAGAGGAAGAAAATAGAAGAAAACCCAGAGGGGTGTGTATATACAGTGGACCCCCGAGTTTCGTAAACCCCGGAAATCGTACATTTATGTAAGTATAATATTGTAAGTGCTTGTGGAAAAGTATTTTTGGGGGTCTGAAATAGACTAACCTACGTGACATTTTTCCTTAAGGGGGTAAATTCGTTAGGTAATGGCACTTGAGCAGACTTCAGGAGTGAAGTTTTTACGAAACTCGGGGGTCCACTGTACAGTGGTACCTCGAGTTACGATACTTTTGTTCGAGAATGCTGTTCAAGTGCCATTACCAAACAAATTTATCCCCATAAGGAATAATGTAAAATAGACTAGTCCTTTTACACCCCCAAAAATATACTTACAAAAGCATTTAAAAAAATAAACTTACATAAAAGGGTGATTTTGGGGACCATCGTAACTCGAGGTACCACTGTATATGCTTGTACATGCATGTGTAGTGTGACCTAAGTGTACAGTGGACCCTTTAAAATCGTCTCCCTTGAAGATCAGCGAATTTGAAAATCGCCCACTTTTTTGGCAAAAAATTGACTTGAAAATCGTCCATTTCCTTGAAAATCATCGGTCGTCTGAAAAGCTTCCACGTGGCCTCCCCGCCGCCTGGGCACATAAACACCACATTGAGCGTCAGTGTGCCATTTTTTACCAGCGAGTGACCGCCACCCACGCATTCATACCATACATTTTGTCATTATTCCATTCGTTTTAGTGCTTGCAACTGCTAAATAAGCCACCATGGGCCCAAAGAAAGCTCCTAGTGCCAGCTCTTTGCTAAAGAATACAAGAAACACGATATAATTCAAGAAAGAACACACCAGACAGGGTACTTCCCCACACCAGGCAGGGTACTTCCCCACACCAGGAAGGGTACTTCCCCACACCAGGCAGGTTACTTCCCCACACAAATCAGCCAGGGTACTTCTCCACACCAGGTAGGGTACTTCCTCACGCCAGGCAGGATACTTCCCCACACAAATCAGCCAGGGTACTTCCCCACACCAAGCTCAAACAAATGTCTTATTTTAGGTTAAATGTTTTATTTTAGGTTAATATAGACATTTTCATTACTCCATCTATGATATTTTCTTCAAAATTATATAAGAAACATGTTACATATCATATAGCATGTAAACATTGATACAATGTTATATGCTATCGAGTGGTGAGTTGGGTGGAGAGTAAACATTACGTTTTCTCTGATGCAGCGTTAGAGAAAACTGTAAATCTGGCGTCTGGTGCAGTAACCGCCCATCATACGCGTTTGTTTACAATTCTCGGCATGAATTATTCATTACTTCTCCCTTTGTTTATGATGGCATCTAAAGGTAGTTGTTAGAAATGATTAAACTCGGTGAACATGGTAATAATATGGCTGTGTAGTGAAGCCCCGCGTGGGGGCTACATACGTGTACCTACGTCTACAGGCTACCTACACTGAATTCCTACAAATAAATACTACACACCTCTCTCCCTACATTAAGACTAACAAATATTTTAAAGTAAGTAATGAATATACTGTGGCAGTAAAAGACAAAGAAGGGAAGTAACCCCGGAAAAGGACTTGGTACTTGAAGTCTATGGAAGGGAATTCCTATTCCAAATAGTAACTCTTATAATAATAATAATATCTTTATTTACTACAAGTACATGTACATGGTATACAGGCCTAGCTGACATCAGTGACATACTACTATATAGAAAGTCCCTTGTTATGCTGAGCATTTCGGGCAGATTAGGTCAGTGTCCTAGGATGCGACTCACACCAGTCGACTAACACCCTCTACCCTCCTCCTGTCTTCCACACATCAACAACTCTTCAATAAAGGTAAGTGTCAAGTTATTACTATTTTATACTTCATGTCTCATTGTTTTCTGTGTAGATAAATGTACATTTTATGTAAAAAAAAAATATTTTTTAAATTCTTTGGGATGTCTGGAACGGATTAATTTGATTTACATTATTTCTTATGGGGAAAATGGTTTTGAAAATCGTCCATTTTGAAAATCGGCGGCCTCTCAGGAATGGATTAATCACGATTTTCAAGGGTCCACTGTAGATAGAAGTAGCAAGATATACCTGAAATCTTGCATGTTTACGAGACCTTTACTATCATCATTATTATTATTATTATATTCATGGAAGGCATAAAATCAATAGGGGTCAGATCACCAGGGAAATGGAGGGTAATCAGGTTGGATTGGAGGAAGAGTGGGTAATTCCAGTTTCTTGGATCAAGAGCCCCCATCATCATCCAGGCAACCCCCTTCCCCTTTGAAAGGTTTTTCCTTGAATTCATTCATGTATGTTCTTCTATATCACACTCCAGCAGTACAGTGGTCCCTCGGTTTCCGCCGAAAATTTGTTCCAGAATGCTGCTTAAATGCCATTACCGAACTAATTTACTTCCTTAAGAAATAATGCCACGTAGGTTACTCTATTTCAGACCCCTAAAAATACACTTGCAACAGCACTTACGAAAATACACTTACATAAATGTTCGAGTTTGGAGATGCACAAAAACCGAGGGACCACTGTACGTCAATTCTCTCCTTCTCAAAAAAAAAAAAAAAAAAAAGACTTGCCTCTGCTCATTCCAATCTAATACAGTGGACCCCCGAGTTTCATGAGCCTTGCGCTTCTTGAAATTTGACTTTCAGCAACTTTTTTCATGAAAATATATCTTCACGTTTCGTGATTTGCCTCGGGATTCGGCGATGGTACGGAACACGTCCGGAGTGGCCTCCACCATCCACGCGCACACAAAGGTGCCCCCACACACCATTCAAAGGCAGTCTGGCATTGTTTATCAGCGAGTGAAGATCTCCCCACGCATTCATAAAAGACATTTCGTAATATTCCTTTCTTTTTTGTGCTTGCAACTACTAAATAAGCCACCATGGTCCCAAAGAAAGCTTCTAGTGCCAGCTCTTTGGTAAAGATGGTGAGAAACACGATAGAATTCAAGAAAGTTAAGCGATTAAGCGATAGAAAAAGGACAACATGAAACTAACTCCTCCAATGTTGTTTGAGGTACAGTGGACCCTCGCTATTCGAACACTCCAAAACTCACCCTTTTATGTAAGTTTATTATTTTAAGTGCTTTTATAAGTGTATTTTCGGGGGTCTGAAATGGACTCGTTTAATTTACATAATTCCTTATGGGAATAAATTCGTTAGGTAACAGCACTTGAACAGCATTCTGGAATGAGGGTAAGTTTTGGAGTGTTCGAATAGTTCGAATAGTGAGGGTCCACTGTATATAGGGACACTGACAACACTGTTGTCCTCTGCCAGCATCCTCCAAGGTAAGTAAGTGTAAATATTTCTTATTTATAAAGTGTAAATATTTCTTATTTATAAATTAAAGTGTAAATATTTCTTATTTATAAATTACGTACATTGTTTGTGTGAATTGTGGTGGTGGCTTCTGCTGCCACCTACACCACCACTAATATGTATGGCTTATGTCTCAGTGGCCCTTATAAACCCAACAACAATACACTACCACCACTCGTGACATACATAATGATATATTTTATTTATTGTAGAGTATATATCATGTTTCTATGTTATTAATATTGTTTATTATGTCATATTAGATGAATTGTGATAGATAAATAAGCCGTACAGTTGGTATTAGCTCGTCATATTTAAGTATTTTGTCCTGTATCCAAACACACTCCCTCTCCCTCTCCCAACAAGAGTCTTCAATAAAGGTATGTAATAGTGATTTAAATGTTCATTTATACATTTCATTAGTGCTTTATATTTATTTTTCATTGTTTTCTGTATGTAAATCTATATTTAATCTCTAAAAAATGTATTTTTTGTTAATGCTTTTGGGTATTTGGGTGTCTGAAACGAATTAATTGGATTTACATTATTTCTTATGGGGAAAATGGTTTCGCCATTCGGGAATTTCGCCTTTCAGCAGACCCTTTGGAACGGATTAATCGTGAAACTCGAGGGTCCACTGTACTCTCAAACTTGCCTGTTATGTCCTTGTGTGTCTATCCACATATCCAATTATAACATGGGTGTCTATGGGGAAAATAATTTGCTTAAAACTAAAATTCATATAAATTATTTATCCAGTTCCTTTTTTGGACTGTTACTCATGGGTCAACTGTGTTATTATTTCCTTTTTCAGTTTACACTTTGTATTGCTGATTTGCATTTTGATGTATATAAAAGAGTTCATTGTGGAAAGCATGTTTTGTCTAATGAAAATTAACATAATGAACTTTTTTGAGGAAAGCAGCCTTTTCAGTGAGGGCTTTGTGTGTGTTGACAAGTTAGCCTGTAATTGTCAGTAGAAAAGACTTTAAAGAATCCACTTATAGTTGTTCTTAACATGTTAAAATTTAATTTTAAATCACTCTCTGGAGGACATGTATAAAAAATAATATTTTAATTGTTTTACTTAGGACAACCCATGATGTGGGAGCAGTTGGAGCTTTGAGAAGAGTGAAGAGCGCCATATCAGTGGCACGTAAGGTGATGGAGCACACTACTCACACCATGCTGGTTGGAGACCAAGCTACAGAATTTGCTCTCATGATGGGCTTCAAGGAGGAAAACCTAACAACACAGTCTTCAGATGAAATATATACAGAATGGAAAAATACATCATGCCAACCTAATTTCTGGAAAAATGTTTTACCAGAGCCTGAACTAACCTGTGGGCCTTACCATCCAATAGATACAAAATGTAAAAGTTTTAAAGGGTCTACAGCTTCTGAAGGAAAGAATTTTAATGTGAAGAATCATGATACCATTGGAATGATAGCTATAGATAAGAAAGGCCGTATTTCTGGTGGAACATCAACTAATGGTGCTATACACAAAATACCTGGAAGAGTTGGGGATTCACCAATACCAGGTAGTGGTGTTTATGTTGATAAGCATGTAGGAGGAGCTGCAGCCATTGGGGATGGTGATGTAATGATGCGATTTATGCCAGCTTTATTGACCGTGGAGTTGATGCGTTCTGGTGTTGCGCCTAGTGCTGCCTCTGAAGTAGCTCTACAGAATATTGCCTCATATTACCCAGAGTTTATGGGTGCAATAGTTGCTGTAAAAATGAATGGAGAATATGGGGCTGCTTGTTATGGCTTTGATAAGTTTCCATTCTCTGTGGCCAACTCTGAGTTACAATCTGTAACTGTGATGTCAGTATCATGCTTTACATAAATACTGCTTTCTAATGACTTATCTCAACTGTGATGTCCGTATCATGCTTTACATATTGTTGCTGTATGACTCTTACAGGTTTAGTGCTTAATTATGATTATAATAGTATAATTTACATACTGTTTGTTCTCATGATGTAGCCTGTACAGTACAGTAGTTTCTTGCATTTAATATGAGTATATTGTATATTATTTTATATTTATGGATTTGTCAGTTAAAACAGAGTAGGGGAGTTAGTAGATGGGGAGCTGTAGGTATTGGGTAGATGGCGGGAATATTTTGAGGAACTTTTAAATGTCGATGAAAAAAGGGAGGCGGTAATTTCATGTACTGGCCAGGGATGTACAACATCGTTTAGGAGTGAAGAAGAGCAGGATGTGAGTATGGGGGAGGTGCATGAGGCAATACGTAAAATGAAAGGGGGTAAAGCAGCTGGAACTGACAGGATCATGACAGAAATGTTAAAAACAGGGGGGGATATAGTGCTGCTGGAGTGGTTGGTATTTTTGTTTGATAAATGTAAGCCATGCGTGTTGTAAAAGTCAACTAAAATGCCGGGAACAATGGGCTAGTAACCCCTTTTCCTGTATAGCTTACTAAAAAGAAGAAGAAGAAAACCGTCAAAGTGGGATGTTTGAATGTGCGTGGATGTTGTGCGAATGATAAGAAAGAGATGATTGTAGATGTTATGAATGAAAAGAAGCTGGATGTCCTGGCTTTAAGTGAGACAAAGCTGAAGGGGGTAGGAGAGTTTCAGTGGGGAGAAATAAATGGGATTAGATCAGGGGTTTCAAATAGAGTTAGAGCTAAAGAAGGAGGGGCAATAATGTTGAATAATCAGTTATGGCAGGTAAAGAAAGAATATAAATGTATAAATTCAAGGATTATGTGGAGTAAAATAAAGGTTGGATGTGAAAAGTGGGTTATAGTAAGTGTTTATGCACCTGGAGAAGAGAGAAGTGTAGAGGAGAGAGAGAGATTTTGGGAAATGTTGAGTGAATGTGTGGGGAGTTTTGAACCAAGTGAGAGAGTAATTGTGGTTGGGGATCTTAATGCTAAAGTGGGTAAAAATGTTGTGGATGGAGTAGTAGGTAAATTTGGGGTGCCAGGGGTAAATGTAAATGGGGAACCATTAATTGAGCTATGTGTAGAAAGAGGTTTGGTAATAAGTAATACATATTTTATGAAAAAGAGGATAAATAAATATACAAGGTATGATATAGCACGTAAGGAAAGTAGTTTATTGGATTATGTATTGGTGGATAAAAGGTTGATGAGTAGGCTTCAGGATGTACATGTTTATAGAGGGGTAACGGATATATCAGATCATTATTTGGTTGTAGCTACAGTTAGAGTAAAAGGTAGATGGGACAAAAAGAAAATGGCAACAGCAAGTAAGAGAGAGGTAAAAGTGTATAAACTAAGGGAGGAGGAAGTTAGGGTGAGATATAAGCAAATATTGGCAGAAAGGTGGGCTAGTGCAAGTAGGAGTATACACACACAACCCGCACATATAAAAGAGAGGAGCTTACGACGACGTTTCGGCCCGACTTGGACCATTTACAAAGTCACACTAACACACATTGTTAAATGCTCTAAACTTCAGAACACCCGTGACTTAACCTGATTCCTTCCCTTTCTTATCTTCCCCCTTCTCCTTTTTTCTCCTGGGGTTTTCCTTTCTTTCTGTTCTTTCTTTTGCCTTGTATTTTCCTTCATTTTTTCCCTTTTTTTCCCTCTCGTACCACCCTTGCGGGCCGCTAGCCTCATTACAGTGCTCCTTCCCATATGACTGTCTACTCTACTACCTTTACTACTACCACTACTACCACTACTCCTACATTACCCCACTCTCTTGTACCCTCCCCTGTCTGCCTGCCTATAAATACCCTTCCTCTGTCTCTGTGTGTTAGTGTGACTTTGTAAATGGTCCAAGTCGGGCCGAAACGTCGTCGTAAGCTCCTCTCTTTTATATGTGCGGGTTGTGTGTGTATTGTTCCAGTCACGGTATTGTGCCTTTTTTGTTATTTAAGTAGGAGTAGTGGGGGGGTTGAAGAGAGTTGGGATAGTTTTAAAAATGCAGTATTAGAATGTGGGGCAGAAGTTTGTGGCTATAGGAGGGTGGGTGCAGGAGGAAAGGAGTGAGTGGTGGAATGAAGAAGTAAAGGGTGTGATAAAAGAGAAAAAGGTAGCTTATGAGAGGTTTTTACAAAACAGAAGTGTTAATAGAAGAGCAGAGTATATGGAGAGTAAAAGAAAGGTGAAGAGAGTGGTGAGAGAGTGCAAAAGAAGAGCGGATGAAAGAATGGGAGAGGCTCTGTCAAGAAATTTTTCTGAAAAGAAGAAAAAATTTTGGAGTGAGATAAACAAGGTAAGAAAGCCTAGGGAACGAATGGATTTGTCAGTTAAAAACGGAGTAGGGGGGTTAGTAGATGGGGAGCTGGAGGTATTGGGTAGATGGCGGGAATATTTTGAGGAACTTTTAAATATCGATGAAAAGAGGGAGGCGATAATTTCATGTACTGGCCAGGGAGGTACAACATCGTTTAGGAGTGAAGAAGAGCAGGATGTGAGTGTGGGGGAGGTGCGTGAGGCATTACGTAGAATGAAAGGGGGTAAAGCAGCTGGAATTGACGGAATCATGACAGAAATGTTAAAAGCAGGGGGGGATATAGTGCTGGAGTGGTTGGTATTTTTGTTTAATAAATGTATGAAAGAGGGGAAGGTACCTAGGGATTGGCAGAGAGCATGTATAGTTCCTTTATATAAAGGGAAGGGGGATAAAAGAGAGTGTAAAAATTATAGGGGAATAAGTTTACTGAGTATACCAGGTAAAGTGTATGGCAGGGTTATTATTGAGAGAATTAGAGGTAAGACAGAGAGTAGGATTGCAAATGAGCAAGGAGGCTTTAGAGTGGGTAGGGGATGTGTAGATCAAGTGTTTACAGTGAAGCATATATGTGAACAGTATTTAGATAAAGGTAGAGAAGTTTTTATTGCATTTATGGATTTAGAAAAGGCATATGATAGAGTAGATAGGGGAGCAATGTGGCAAATGTTGCAAGTGTATGGAATAGGTAGTAAGTTACTGAAGGCTGTAAAGAGTTTTTATGAGGATAGTGAGGCTCAGGTTAGGGTGTGTAGGAGAGAGGGAGATTACTTCCCGGTAAAAGTAGGTCTTAGACAGGGATGTGTAATGTCACCATGGTTGTTTAATATATTTATAGATGGGGTTGTAAAAGAAGTAAATGCTAGGGTGTTGGGGAGAGGGGTGGGATTAAATTATGGAGAATTAAATGCAAAATGGGAGTTGACACAGTTACTTTTTGCTGATGATACTGTGCTTATGGGAGATTCTAAAGAAAAGTTGCAAAGGTTAGTGGAGGAGTTTGGGAGAGTGTGTAAAGGTAGAAAGTTAAAAGTGAACATAGATAAGAGTAAGGTGATGAGGGTATCAAACGATTTAAATAAAGAAAAATTGGATATCACATTGGAGAGAGGGATTATGGAAGAAGTAAATGTTTTCAGATATTTGGGAGTTGACGTGTCAGCGGATGGGTTTATGAAGGATGAGGTTAACCATAGAATTGATGAAGGAAAAAAAGTGAGTGGTGCATTGAGGTATCTGTGGAGACAAAAAACGTTATCCATGGAGGCAAAGAAGGGAATGTACGAAAGTATAGTGGTACCAACACTCTTATATGGGTGTGAAGCATGGGTTGCAAATGCTGCAGCGAGGAGGAGGCTGGAGGCAGTGGAGATGTCCTGTCTAAGGGCAATGTGTGGTGTAAATATTATGCAGAAAATTCGGAATGTGGAAATTAGGAGAAGGTGTGGAGTTACTAAAATTATTTGTCAGAGGGCTGAAGAGGGGTTGTTGAGGTGGTTTGGTCATTTAGAGAGAATGGATCAAAGTAGAATGACTTGGAGAGCGTATAAATCTGTAGGGGAAGGAAGGCGGGGTAGGGGTCATCCTAGAAAAGGTTGGAGGGAGGGGGTAAAGGAGGTTTTGTCGGTGAGGGGCTTAGACTTCCAGCAAGCATGTGTGAGCGTGTTAGATAGGAGTGAATGGAGACGAATGGTTTTTGGGACATGACGATCTGTTGGAGTGTGAGTAGGGTAACATTTTGTGAAGGGATCCAGGGAAACCAGTTAATTGATTTAGTTGGACTTGAGTCCTGGAAATAGGAAGTACAATGCCTGCACTTTAAAGGAGGGGTCTGGGATAGTGACAGCTGGGAGGGACTATTCTCAGCTGTCGTATCTGAGCGCCTCTGCAAAGACAGTGATTATGTATGACTGTGGTGAAAGTGTTGAATGATGATGAAAGTATTTTCTTTTTGGGGATTTTCTTTCTTTTTGGGTCACCCTGCATCGGTGGGAGACGGCCGATTTGTTTAAAAAAAAAAAAAAATTCTTTTCTTGGTGTAATGCTTCATTTTCTGTGTGTGTCTATTTTCCTAACTGCATTGGTTTGATTACCTGGAGAGTTCCGGGGGTCAACGCCCCCGCGGCCCGGTGTGTGACGAGGCCTCATGGTGGATCAGGGCCTGATCAACAAGGCTGTTACTGCTGGCCGCACGCAGTCCAATGTATGAACCACATCCTGGCTGGTCAGGTACTGATTGAAGACAGCCAGGGGTCTATTGATAATATCCCTTATGTATGCTGAGAGGCAGTTAAACAGTATTGGGCCCCTGACACTTATTGTGTTCTCTCAATGTACTAGTGGTACCCCTGCTTTTCAATGGGGGGATGTTACATCATCTGCCGAGTCTTTTGCTTTTGTAGGGAGTGACTCCTGTGCAAGTTTGGTACTAATCCCTCTAGGATTTTCCAAGTGTATATAATAATGTATCTCTCCCGCCTGCGTTCTAGGGAGTACAGGTTTAAGAACTTCAAGCGTTCCCAGTAATTGAGGTGGTTTATCGCAGTTATGCGTGCCATGAAGGTTCTCTGCACATTTTTTAGGTCAGCAATTTTGCCTGCCTTGAAAGGTGCAGTTAGTGTGCAGCAATATTCCAGCCTAGATAGAACAAGCGACCTGAAAAGTGTCATCATGGGCTTGGCATCCCTGGTTTTGAAGGTTCTCATTATCCATCCTGTCATTTTTCTAGCAGATGCGATTGGAACACTGTTATGGTCCTTGAATGTGAGATCCTCTGACATGATCACTCCCAGGTCTTTGACATTAGTTTTTCGCTCTATTGTGTGGTTGGAATTTCTTTTATACTCCAATGAAATTTTAATTTCCTCACGTTTTCCATATTGGAGTACGTATAATTGAAATTTCTTATCATTGAACTTCTGTCATGCAGATTTGGGTGTCATCTGCAAAGGAAGAAACAGCACTGTGGCTTATATCCCTGTCTATGTCCAATATGAGGATGAGGAACAAGATGGAAGCGAGTACTGTGCCTTGTGGAACAGAGCTTTTCACCGTAGCCGCCTCAGACTTTATTTGTTCTATTTGTTAGGAAATTATAGATCCATCTACCCACTTTTCCTGTTATTCCTTTATCACGCATTTTGTGTGCTATTACACCATGATCACACTTGTCAAAGGCTTTTCCAAAGTCTGTGTAGTATATAACATCTGCATTCTGTTTGTCTTCAGAGCACCTGCTCAATGTGCGTGTAAGTTCGCAGGGATCTCAAAGTTGGATAGGACGTAGTCTAGCACTGCTGCTCCCTTTGTAGGATGGAGTCATGGTTTAGAATTGTTTTAGTTGTGTGGTATGTTAGTAACTGCGGGACGACCCCAGTGTCCATGCTCCCTCTCTATAATAATAATAATAATAATAATAATAATAATATCTTTATTTACTACAAATACATGTACATGGTATACAGGCCTAGCTGACATCAGTGACATACTACTATATAGAAAGTCCCTTGTTATGCTGAGCATTTCGGGCAGATTAGGTCAGTGTCCTAGGATCCGACTCACACCAGTCGACTAACACCCAGGTACCCATTTTACTGATGGGGAACATAGACAACAGGTGTAAAGAAACACGCCCAATGTTTCTGCCCTGGCTGGGAATCGAACACAGGCCCTCGCCGTGTGAAGCGAGAGCTTTAGCCACCAGAACATAGGATGTTAAAAGCACATGCTAGGGGCTTCTTGCAGTTCTTGATGAACACAGAGTTTCACGAGTCTGGGTCTGGGGCGGAGTGCATGGGCATGTCATTTATCGCCTTTTTGAAGTCATTTGGCATCAGGATAATGTCAGATAGGTTTGCGAGTACCAAGTTCTGTGGCACTCATAAAAAATTCATTTAGGTCTTCGACTCTCAGTCTGGTTAGCTGCTCGCTAAAAACTGAGTCATACTGGGACTTTAGTAGCTCACTTATTTCCTTGCTGATTATAGTCGGCTATTATATTATACTTACTAGATTTTACTTATGATTTACCTGTGAATAGTTCCAAGTTTTTCTACTCGCTGCCTGCCTATAAGACTTTTCAACAGCCTTCCATAAGGGGAATTACCAGTAGACCCCTCACTGCCTTCAAGAGGGAACTGAATAGATACCTAGTCAGTTCCTGATCAGCTGGGCTGTAGTTTGTGTGTTGGATTGCGTGTGGCCATCAGTAACAGCCTGATTGACCAGGCCCTGATCCACCAGGAGGCCTGGTCAAGGACTGGGCATTATTCCGGGGGCATTGACCCCCGGAATAACCTCCTGGTAGACTCCAGGTAGGTTACCCTGGTGGCTATCTTGCAGATCAGTATAATTATTAAAATCTGGCTGGTATGGCATATTCTGCCAGTAATTTCCATGTAACCTCTTGAAGACTATGGCTTTTGTTCTGGCAGTATTTCTTGCTTTTGCTAGTAGAAAAATTAAAAAAGTCAGACATTAAATATTACAGCATTACCCACATGTGTTTTTCACTTGGTTTATCTTACACCTACTGCAGCTTTCTCCTCGATAAGGCATTTTCTTTATATTGATTAAGAGACAACTTTATCATTTGTATTCCAAAGGATATTTGAATGAGACAACTTTGTCATTTGTATGTATTCCAAAGGATACATTCCAAATGTTTTTAGATGGTGCCATTAGTTTAAATACATTACTGATTCTATACCACAAGTAAAATGCCTTTTTTGTGAAGGTTTCCATAATGTGCCTCTTTAAGGGGGGCTCCTTGACGAGGTAAAGAGGCTATCGGTCTGAGGAATTGGACCTTTTGGTCTTCTTCCTCAGACCGAACCTAATTACCCCCCAATCCCCCCTCCCTTTTCCCATCTTCCCCATCCTCCCTTTTCCCTTTCCTCCTCCCCCTCCTCCTCATCCCTCCCTTATTTCCTTCCCATTTTTACCCTGGGAGCTTCTCTCCACAGGCATTCTAGTTCCTAGGTAGGGGGAAGGGTACCGTGGTCCATTCCTATTCCGTTGAGGTTCTTGGCGGTGGTGTAGTTTGCCGTGGAATCTGGATCGCCTGGGGATGTCCCAATCCCTCTCCGGTCTCCCGGGGGGTGGCCTTGGGTATCTTTCGGGCGACGGGTGTATCTCTGGAGGCCACCTTTCGGATTCCGGGGATGGTGGCCGAAGGCGGTATGCTTTGTGGCGGATATCCGGCCGCCCTCTCTTTTGTCCGCCGAGGTGGCTCGGTGGATGTGAGGTTGCTATCCCGGATTGCTGGTTTACTGGCATGAAGGGTAGGGTATGGCACGGGTTCCATGCAGCATCTGCACTACTTGCGGTGTTGAGGTCCTCTTGGGCACGGAGGTTGATTTACGCCCCTTTCATTCCTCCTAGGAGCTATTCCTCCACGTTCCCCCCTTTTTTTATTCTTTTTTTTATTTTTATTTTCTTTTCTTCTTTCTTTTTTTTTATTAAAAACAAAAAGAATGAAGTAACCTAACCATGGATGCCCTAATCCTTGACTCTACCCCCGGGCCCCTTGATACCGCACCTAGTTCTGACCCTACCTTGATAACGGATAACTCTTCGGACAACCCTAATACCCCTGTACCTGAAGCGGGTGCCAGTTCGTCACCTGCTTCAGGTCCCAGGGACCCGACTGGCCCTTTCGATACATCTGACCTTTGCTCTTCTCTGACCATGATTCCGGCTTCTACCTCGACGGTGCGGCAATTTTCGAATCGCTCACCCGTCTCACATCGGACCACCCCTGGTCCCACACCCAAACGACCAAGACCCACACATGACGATTCGACACTTTCTTCTCGTTCATCTCAGAAACGACAAGCTCGTCACGCACTCCCCTTAAACTCTCTGTTTCAAACTACTCAATGGACAAAGTTTTTTACTCTTCGACCGACTTCTCCTAATATCTATCTTTCAGACCATAGTATTGGTAAGGCTCTGCTATGCCATGTTGGTCAAAACATCTCATTTCACACTCTCAAGAGCGGCACTCGCATCATCACGGTCCAGAATGCTGGCAAAGCTCGCGATCTTTCTCTTCTTACAACTATTGATACTACTCCTGTTACTATTGACAAGCACCATTCCCTCAATTCTTGTTGTGGTTCTGTCATTTTGCCCCACACCATTGTCCAACGGAATTTCCAGACATGTGGTGATGACATTTTCGAGCAGCTTGAGCTCCAGGAACTCCCTATCCCTAAAGTTGACACTTTTGTCCTCCCAGCCAATAAGCGAAGACGTTATCCTTGCAATATAGCTCGTTTAACGTTTGACTGCCGAGAACTGCCACCTTCGGTCTACATTGCAGGTCAACATTTACAAGTTCGAAAGGTGACCCCTACACCACAGCAGTGTAGAAACTGCTGGCGTTTTGGTCATCCAGCAAAATATTGCAGGTCCATGGCCGAATGCCCAGTCTGTGGTGCTGACGACCATGCCAGTTCTTCTTGTACTCTACCTCCCTCTTGCCTTAACTGTCATGAGGCACATCCTTCATATTCTCGCCGTTGTCAGGTTTACCTGAATGAGCGGGAAATCCGTTGTCTCAAAGAGGCGGAAGGCTTCTCATACGCTATGGCTGTCTCTCATCTTCACCTTCAAGGGAAACTTCCCCGTATTTCCTATTCTCGCATTGCTAAACGTCGCCCCGCTTCTGGGGTCCCAACTTCCACAGCTTCCTCTGTCGTCGCCTCATCCTCAGTCACCCCTGTCTCGAATCCTTTTGATGTTCTTGGCTCCGAGGTCCCTACCTCGGCTTCCCATACTATCCACACTCCTTCCTCTATTCACTCGCACAGTTCTGAGTCTACACGTCCTCGTCCTACACCTAAACCTCAGCGCACCCCCCTCTTATAAGCCCGGCAAAAAAATCCCTATTGCCAGGTTCTTCGCCTCCGACTAGTTCTGTAACGTGTGTGGAGGTTCATCCTCCTCCTCATACACTACCTTCATCCCCTGTCCCCTCCCAAGTCCCTACGACAGTTTCCTCTTCTACCTCCTCGTCCTCTACTTTAGTAAAGTCTATAGACTCCCCGATAGTTTCTTCCATTTCTAATGTAGTCTCCCATTCTGCATCTTTGACTTCCGAAACACTGGAAGCTATTGCAGAATATATTTCAGAGACTGGGCCGATGATGGACACTACTCCATCTGAGGTTCCTCATCTCTCTTCTTCGTCTCAACCCCCCCTTCCTTCACAACGTCCTCCTCCCTCTCTGATTACAGGTCTTCCACTGCCTCCACACGTGGACTTTTCTAACCCTAGTCCATAGCTTCCTCTCACTTCCACTTCTATCTTTTTCTCTATAAATCATGGCTTATTTGCAGTGGAATATCCGAGGCCTCAGGGGTAACAGGGGTGAGCTTCAGGTGTTGCTCTCCCAGTTTTCCCCTATTGGGGTCTGTTTGCAAGAACCCAAATTACAATCCACTGTTATCAGGCCCTTTTCAGGCTATAATTTGTTATATTCATCAGATCCTTTTTCCGATGGAACCTTTAACAAAAGTGCTCTCCTTATACGCACTGGTGTTCCATACCGTCAGCTCTATGTCCCTTCTTCCTTACATTACACCGCAGCCCATATCCACTTGAATAAGTGGTATACACTCTGTTCTTTATATCTCTCCCCTTCGCGGGCATTGTCTATCCCAGATGTTGATTTTCTGGTTTCTTCCTTACCGCCACCCCTTCTATTACTTGGCGATTTTAACGCACACCACTTTCTCTGGGGAGGGTCGCACTGTGACTCCCGTGGCATTCAGTTGGAGGCATTTCTTGCTTCTCTTCCCCTCCATGTTTTAAATATGGGTACTCCTACCCATTTTGATCCCCGAACTCATTCTTTCTCCTGCATCGAACTTTCCATCTGCTCTTCATCAACTGTCCTTGACTTCACCTGGTCTGTCCTCCCGGACTTACATGACAGCGATCATTTCCCAATTATCCTAAAGTCCCCTCTGTTTTCTCCACCTCCTCATTGCCCACGCTGGCAATTTGACCGGGCGAAATGGGACCTTTACGCACATCTTACTGCCTTTCATGAGGTTCCTACCTCGTACTCCATTGATGAGGTTTTACATCTCTTTTCGTCCTCCATCTTCACAGCGGCTTCACATTCTATTCCCCAAACCTTGGGCAAGCATCCTCAGAAGTGCGTGCCTTGGTGGTCTCCTACTTGTGCTCGGGCAGTGCGTTTGAAACGCGCTGCATGGGGCAGGTATCGGTATAACAGAACCACAGAGAGACTCCTTGATTTCAAGCAGAAGAGAGCTATTGCTCGCCGTGTCATACGTGATGCTAAACGCACTTGCTGGCGAGATTACGTTTCTACTGTCACTTCGGCTTCCTCAATGAGTGCAGTTTGGAAGAAAGTGCGGAAATTGAGTGGTAAATTCTCCCCCGGCCCGGCTCCTGTTCTTCAGGTTGCTGGTGTCGATATAGCACACCCTCTTGCCGTTGCCACTGAAATTGGTAATCATCTCGTCCGCATTTCTCAGGGGCTACATCTATGCCCCTCGTTCCTTTCTTCTAAGTCTGCCAGCGAGTTAAAGCCCTTAGATTTTTCTTCTCTTAGAGAAGAATCCTATAATGTGCCTTTTACCCTTCAAGAACTGGAGGCAACACTCTCTGCTTGCAGATCATCGGCAGCTGGGCCAGACGGCATACATATTCGTATGCTACAGCATTTACATCAGTCTGCTCTTGCTGTCCTCTTGCGACTCTTTAATCTCATATGGTCGCAAGGAGTTCTTCCCCAGCTGTGGAAGTCTGCTATTGTTCTCCCTTTTCGAAAACCAGGTACTACGGGACGTGATTCCTCTCACTACCGTCCCATCGCTCTTACCAGTGCAATTTGCAAGGTGATGGAACGTCTAGTTAATAGACGTTTGATGTGGTATTTAGAGACTCACAATAGTCTCTCCCCTAGTCAATATGGCTTCCGTAAGGGCCGTTCTGCCATTGACCCCTTGCTGCTCTTGGATACGTATATTCGTAATGCCTTTGCGAATAACCATTCGGTTATCGCTATCTTTTTCGACCTTGAGAAGGCATATGACACAACTTGGAGATATAATATCTTGGCCCAGGCCCACTCCTTAGGCCTCCGAGGCAACCTACCATTCTTTCTTAAGGCCTTCTTAACTGACAGACATTTCCGGGTCCGGGTTAGTAATGAACTCTCCCCGGAATAAGTCCAAGCTGAAGGTGTCCCCCAGGGATGTGTTCTGAGCACAACACTCTTTCTGCTTGCTATAAATAATCTGGCATCTGTTCTCCCATCCAATATTTGGTCATCGCTCTATGTGGATGACTTTGCTATAGCTTGTGCAGGTGCTGACTGTCACCTCATTGCAGTTTCCCTCCAGCATGCCATCAACCAGGTTTCTGATTGGGCCACCACTCACGGGTTTAAATTTTCTAGTGGCAAAACTCATCAAATTACGTTCACTAGACGTTCAGTGGTCTCTGATTATCCATTGTACCTATAAGGCTCACGTATCCCAGAATGTGATACAGTCAGGTTTCTCGGCCTCCTGTTTGACCGCAGATTGTCCTGGAAACCTCGCATTACCTCTCTGAAGGCGACTTGTCATAGCCGGCTGAACCTCCTTAAAACCCTCGCACATCTTTCATGGGGGGCTGATCGTAGAACTCTCCTTCGCCTACATTCGGCCCTAATTTTATCGAAACTCGATTATGGTGACCAGATATATTCGGCAGCTTCTCCTACCACTCTTTCCAGCCTTAATCCCATCCATCACCAGGGATTACGCTTATGCCTTGGTGCTTTTCGTTCTTCCCCGGTTGAGAGCCTCTATGTAGAAGCGAACATTCCATCCTTGTCTGATCGTCGAGATGCACATTGCATTCGCTATTATGTTCGCTCTCATGACCTCCGCAGTCCTTCCATGTATAGGATTGTCACAGATGTTAGTAGACGCTCGTTATTTGTTCGTCGCCCCTGTTTACTTCGTCCCTTTTCTCTTCGTCTGCATTCACTCTTGTCTTCCCTTCAGCTTCCGCCTTTATATGTTCATGTGGCTTCACCCTTTCCTCTACCCCCTTGGGAAGTTCCTGCTGTCCATGTCTGTTCTATTCCTCTACCTTGCGCGAAAGCCCAACTACCTACGGCGGCTTCTCGCTCTTTCTAGACCATTTCCGTTCTCATTCCCATGCCATCGCAGTATACACTGATGGTTCAAAGTCATCTGACGGCGTTGGATTCGCAGCAGTGTTTCCGGACAGCGTCGTACGAGGGCATCTATTACCCTCGGCTAGCATATTTACGGCTGAATTGTATGCCATTCTTGTGGCACTTATCCGTATTGCATCTATGCCTGTATCACCATTTGTGGTCGTTTCAGACTCCCTTAGTGCTTTACAGGCTATCCGTAAAATTGATACACCTCACCCCCTAGTTCTTCGTATCCACCTTTGGTTACGCTGTATCTTTAGCAAGCATAAAGATATTGTCTTTTGTTGGGTCCCTGGTCATGTTGACGTACAGGGCAATGAACAGGCAGACACTGCTGTGCGGTCAGCAGTACATGACCTTCCAGTTTCATATAGAGGTGTTCCTTTCACGGACTATTTTGCGGTCATTGCTACCCACCTTCGCACCCGTTGGCAACAACGCTGGTCTGACCTGATGAATAACAAACTTCATTCTATTAAACCGGTTATAGGTTTCTGGCCTTCTTCTTGTCACCAATATCGAGGTTGGGAGACTACACTCTCCCGTCTTCGCATCGGCCACACTCGTCTTACTCACGGGTATCTCATGGAGAGGCTCCCTGCCCCTCTCTGTGAGCATTGTCAGGTTCCAGTGTCTGTTCGACATATTCTGCTGGACTGCCCACTCTATCAACGAGCACGCAGAATTTACCTCCAACGACGTCTTCGCTCTGCGGCCCTTTCTTTACCTTCCCTTCTTGCAGATGGACCCTCCTTTAATCCTGACTCTCTTGTTGACTTTTTGACAGAAAGTGACTTACTACACAAACTCTGAAGATTATACCTCTAGCACCTCCCTCAGTCCCTTCTACCTCGATCTCTTGCTACCCTCCACCCCTGCACTACCCACCGTCATCTAGCACTCCATACCCTACTAATCGTCCATCTCCCTCTTACAACTCACTCTCCCTGCATCCTACAATAACCTGCAGCGCTGTATAACCCCTGTGGTTTAGCGCTTCTATTTGATTATAATAATAATAATATGCTCTCGCAAAGTTAGCAGTATCGAAGATGTTTACGCATCAGTGATTTCGCCCACTTTGAGCCCTATTTTCTGCCAATTCCAATGTTTAAGTCTACCAAAATTTTAGCTATTTCGCTAGAATTCCATTTGTTCTATCAATTGAGTAAAAGAAACCGCCAATTTGCCGATTTGAACTACCCAATAAAGTGGTCAGAAATTGGCAATTTGGAAAAATTCACACAAATTTCAAAAGATGCCAATTTCAAAATAGGGTCCAGAATAAACGAGACAGACATTCCTGGCACTAAAATAAAATTTTATCTGTTCATTAGTCACGTCTCCAGGCTCCTCTTACATTACTTTTGCTTTCAATTTTGAATTTTTATTCTCACAAAAAAATAGAAGATTTTCTGTTATGTATACTATTGCATCATTGTAAAAACAGTATATATAATATCAGCGCACTTGTGCAAGAATATTAGACTACCCAGTTGATGTGTATTGGACGCATGGTGTGATTTGTTTACTCTTGAACATCAGCAAAAATTGAACATTTTCGCTACTTTGCGCTCAGTTTCAAGGTACTTGTCATCGTGAAACCAGTCAAAATTATCTCTGTTTCTGTAATATATCTTCCATTCTATCAAATGAGACCAAGAAAATGAGAATATGTACAATCATAAATACTATATGAAAATTGACTGCAAAGTCGCTGTTTTAAACCAAAAACTCGGTCAGAGTTTTTTTTTCCTCATTGTGCAGTGTGTGGTGCAGGATTTTTTTTTATACTGCGCACACTGACCGCACAGACCCATTCTCTCACATCTAGGCCTACCAGCCTGTTTCCGCTTGATTTGAGGGCACTAGAATTTAGGTATACTAATATGTCAAAAACCCTGGTGCCCAAGCCGTACTAGTATGGCCGAAACCCTGAAAGAGTTAATTCGTTTCAGAAGGCTGTTTGAGTGTTGATACCAAACGAATTTGTTCCCATAAGGAATAATGTAAATTAGATTAATCCGTTTCAGACTCCCAAAAATACACTTATAAAAGCACTTACAGAAATACACTTACATAATTGTTCCAGTTGGGAGCTGCTTGTCTGTCAAGGTACCACTGTATTCATAGATGGGGTTGTAAGAGAAGTCAATGCTCGGGTGTTGGCAAGAGGTATGGGGTTAAATGATAAAGAATCTAACACAAAGTGGGAATTGTCACAGTTGCTCTTTGCTGATGACACTGTGCTTTTGGGAGATTCTGAAGAGAAGTTGTAGAGGGTGGTGGATGAGTTTGGTAGGGTATGTAAAAGAAGAAAATTAAAAGTGAATATAGGATAGAGTAAGGTTATGAGGATAACAAAAAAAATAGGTGACAAAAGATTGGATATTAGATTGGAGGGAGAGAGTATGGAGGAGGTGAATGTACGTATTCAGATATTTAGGAGTGGATGTGTCAGCAGATGGGTCTATGAAAGATAAGGTGAATCATAGAACTGATAGGGGAAAAAGGTGAGTGGTGCATTTATGAGTCTCTGGAGACAAAAAACTTTGTCCATGGAAGCAAAGAGAGGAATGTATGAGAGTATAGTTATACCAATGTTCTTATGTGGGTGTGAAACATGGGTGGTGAATGTTGAAACAAGAAGGCTGGAGGCAGTGGAGATGTCATGTCTGAGAGCAGTGTGTGGTATGAATATAATGCAGAGAATTCATAGTTTGGAAATTAGGAGGAGGTGTGGGATTACCAAAACTATTATCCAGAGGGCTTGGGAGGGGTTGTTAAGGTGGTTTGGACATGTAGAGAGGATGGAAGGAAATAGAATGACTTCGAGTGTATAACTCGGAAGTGGAGGGAACTCGGGGTAGGGGTTGGCCTAGGACAAGTTGGAGGGAGGGGGTAAAGGAGCTTTTGTGTGCGAGGGGCTTGGACTTCCAGCAGGCATGCGTGAGCGTGTTAGGAGCGAATGGAGACGAATGGTTTTTAGGACTTGGCGTGCTGTTTGAGTGTGAGCATGGTAACATAAAGGGATTCAGGGAAACTGGCAGGCCGGACTTGAATTCTGGAGATGGGAAGTACAGTGTTTGCACTCTGAAGGAGGGGTATTAATGTTGCAGTTTTATAACTAGTGTAAGCTCACCTCTGGCAAGATAGTGATGGTTTGAATGATGAAAGTTTTTCTTTTTCGAGCCACCCTGCCTTGATGGGAGACTGCCGATGTGTTAATAAAAAAAATAAATGACATTGTATCTGTTATTAGAATGAAAAAAACAATAAGGGTACAAAGAGAGTACCATACAGAACTGACCATTATACTGAACTATTCTCAGATTGCATTTTTTTTTTTTTGGTATTTGTAGTTTTATGAAACAAGATCTGCTCTGGTGTTGCCCTGGTTGTGTATGTTGTTATTTTTCATAAAACTTGTAAGCTATGTAACTTCTTTAAAATAATGTAATAAAGTTCATGTAGCATGGGTGTCCACTGGAACTTATCCAGGGCAGGTGATGGTATAGGATAGCCATCAATAATGTACTAGTGTTTTACCTTACATTTGCCCTTATCCAGGGTACCAATTGGCTTTCCCTTTCTTTCAAGCAGATACTATGCTTGTATCTACATTTGATGTAAATTTTCTCTTGATAAAAAATAATAATACCAATACACACACAATCCGCACATATAAAAAGAGAGGAGCTTACGACGACACACTAGCCACCTCAGCTAGTGTGTCTACCATTGCTCTGTTGCTCTCGTTGTATTCTTCTCTTGGCCTCCTGCAGTTCTGTGGCGGGTTGTACATTACAGCAATTAAGTCACACTGTGACTTTGTAAATGGTCCAAGTCGGACCGAAACGTCATCATAAGCTCCTCTCTTTTTATATGTGCGGGTTGTGTGTGTATTGTTCCAGTCACGGTATTGTGCCTTTTTTTGTTATAATAATACCAATTTAATGTCTTCAAAAGTTAATTCCATTAAAGTTGTCCCTGTCCCAATATCTCATTGAACCATGTGGATAACCTTTCTGAAGACTTATAAAAGGTAAGATTTGATAAATATATATGGTAAACATAGTATATGGGAAGGAAGTAGGAAAGAAGAAGCAGGAAAGCACAAATTATTATAATCATCAGTAAGTGCTAAACTTACAGGGTCATCCAGTGCTTGAGAAAAAAAAATGAAAAGGCACATTGCCACAAAATAAACAATATAGAACTATGGCTTGTGTACCCCTAAGGGAGGTTCCTTGATGCCATTGAGGGGCTCTTGATGCATGTAATTATGCCTGCCTTTTCCCTTCCTCTGATTGAACCTGATTGTCTCCCATTTCTCCAAATGCCATACAAATCCCCATAGATTTAGTGCTAAACCTGCATATTACCTCACCTGTACTGTACCACTGTGTAGTGTATGTTGTAATACTCATGCTGGTTTAGTGATTTTCAAATATAATAATAATATAGTATTGTATGACATAGAGCACGGTATTACCAAACAATAATGATAGTTCTATCTCTATTTACCAAATACAGTATTTTATATTTAATCTATTTTTTTTGTTATCAAGTACATAATGATATTTTTCGTATAATAAAAACTGTTTAATAATTTTTTAAAAATGTACTGTAGTACTGTTATCTGTTTACCCTAAATCAGTATTCTTCTATGAAAACCCTGTGAAGATTTGGATTTTCTCTACCACATATTCACCTCGCCTTGTTGTGGTAAGTGAAAGGACTTAATTATGATCGGTGCAGGTTTGTTTGCATGTGCTCACAAATCATAAGATATCTCACAGGGGGGTACCATAAAGTGGTCACCTGATTTGTTTTGGATTGTACAGTGACCAAAACAAGGCCAGTATAGTACAGTTTTATTCCAGAGCTGCCACGGTATACTCGGCTACATGTTTTGTTTTTCCTTTCTCCAAGCTTTCCATTCATAACTTAGGAATGCCTCATTGGATCAGTTTCAAATTTTCAGTGCATATCTTAAAGAAAGGCTGGGATTGATCTTTGGAAGTTTGTGCCAATCTCAAAATTTTATAACACAGATCCCTTTAAGGGAGGTGGTTTAACAGTGGTGAAGGACTTAATTCAAAGACAGATTTTCCCTTCCTTTTCTTGGATTGAATCTAATTGCCTCCTACACCCCAGGGCACTGTATGACCTATGGGTTTAGTGCTCTCCCATGATATAATGCATATTAAAGAAAGTGGGAAAATTCAGATACTGGGGAGGTTTTTGTGTGGCAATTTGTGAATGGTTCATCTGATTGGCTTCAGACCTTCAATGCCAATAATTTGCCGGGTTGATTTGTTTTATTTGTCTATAATGACTAGAGAAATATTATTCTGATAGGCATTAAACCTTCGAAGTTGTTATACGTACATATCTTTCTTAGTGAATTATTATTTTTATTATTAATATTTAGTGGGATGTGTTAAACCCACAGGGGTCATACAGTGCCTGGGAAATGGGAGACAATCATGTTTGATCCAAGGAAGGGGAGGACAAATCCAGTTCTTTAGAACAAGAGCCTCATATTGGCATTTACTTTGTGGAAGATTCAAATTGGTTCTGGGCTGTGTAGGTAACTGTCAATTATTTTATTGACTTTAACTTCTGCTTGCTCTGCTGCTTACACTGTTTTTCTCTGTCTGCTGCTTACACTGTCTGCTTACACTGTCTGCTGCTTACACTGTCTTGTTACACTGTCTGCTGCTTACACTGTCTGCTGCTTACACTGTCTGCCTTACTGCTGTTACACTGTCTGCTGCTTACACTGTCTGCTGCTTACACTGTCTGCTGCTTACACTGTCTGCTGCTTACACTGTCTGCTGCTTACACTGTCTGCTGCTTACACTGTCTGCTGCTTACACTGTCTGCTGCTTACACTGTCTGCTGCTTACACTGCTTGCACTGTCTGCTGCCTACACTGTCTGCTGCTTACACTGTCTGCTGCTTACACTGTCTGCTGCTTACACTGTCTGCTGCCTACACTGTTCTGCTGCTTACACTGTCTGCTGCCTACACTGCTGTACTGCTGCTTACACTGTTCTGCTGCCTACACTGCTTGCTCTGTCTGCTTATTACACTGCTGGCTGCACTCTACTGCTTGCTCTGTCTGCTGCTTACACTGCTGACTGCACTGTCTGTGGTCTCCAACCACACAATAGAGCGAAAACTAATGTCAAAGACCTGGAGGTGATCATGTCAGAGGATCTCACCTTCAAGGACCATAACACTGTAGCAATCGCATCTGCTGGAAAAATGACAGGATGGATAATGAGAACCTTCAAAACCAGGGATGCCAAGCCCATGTTCACACATCAGGTAGGTTGTTCTATCTAGGCTGGAATATTGCTGCACACTAACTGCACCTTTCAAGGCAGGTGAAATTGCTGACCTAGAAAATGTGCAGAGAACCTTCACGGCACACATAACTGCGATAAACCACCTCAATTACTGGGAACGCTTGAAGTTTCTAGAATGCAAGCAGGAGAGATTCATTATTATATACACTTGGAAAATTCCAGAGGGATTAGTACCAAACTTGTACACGAGAGTCGCTCCCTATGAAAGCAAAAGACTCGGCAGACGTAACATCCCCCCAATGAAAAGCAGGGGTGTTACTAGCACATTGAGAGACAACACAATAAGAGTCAGGGGCCCAAGACTGTTCAACTGCCTCCCAGCATACATAAGGGGGATTACCAGTAGACCCCTGGCTGTCCTCAAGCAGGCAATGGACAGACACCTAAAGTCGGTACCTGACAAGCCAGGCTGTGGTTCGTACGTTGGACTGCGTGCGGACAGCAGTAACAGCCTGGTTGATCAGGCTCTGATCCACTATGAGGCATGGTCACAGACCGAGCCAAGGGGGCGTTAACCCCCGGAACTGTCTAGGTAAACTCCAGGTAACTGCACTGTCTACTGCTTGCTCTGTCTGCTGATTACTCTCCTGACTGCACTTTGGCACAGTTACCCTTTATGTTTTGTTTGATATCTTTATTATGCACCCCATACCCATCGTGTGGGCGGTAGTCAAAAGATTACAGAGGTACATAATGGGTCCAGGGACTGGACCTCAAAGTTTGATAGCTGAGCAAGTTACAAAGGTAATGAACTCAGATGGTCACAATCATGACAAGTTACAAAGGTATTTGCAGATTACAGAGGTATATATAGGGTCCAGAGACTGGGCCCCAAAGTTTTGATAGCTGAACAAGGTACAATGGTAATTAATTCACTAGTTACAAGGTAATGAATCATGTAAGTAAATTTACTTACGTCTGTACATGGTTGCACTCATGAACAAATTATAAAGCAATGAGCAATCTATTAGTCTACACCCAGCCACAACTGTAATGAGTTATTGGTGCAAATTTTAATTGTTGGGTCACACACACACACACATACATATACACATACACACGCATACATGTATATACATACACACATGTACATACACACACACACACACGTGTCAATGCTTTATTTACAGGGAGCAAAGTCAGGGTATTTTTCCAGAATGGTCTGTAATATACCACTGTGGATAAAATACTTTGACATATCTTGAACATTTCTGAATGAGTAGTCTCTGAATTCATTAATTTTATCGCACTCCAGTACATAATGACGCAGGGTGTGACAATAATCCAACTGGCAAAGTTTACATCTTGTTTGGTCTACATCTGGTGGTGGTGATTTAACCTGCCAAAGATACTTGTAACCCAGCCGGAGGCGGGCGGTAGTGACATCCAAGAGTCTGCTTATTTTGTTGGATGCACCATAGACATGTGGCTCCTTCTGCATGATATAATGATGATAGATGGACTGACTGGTGTCAAACTCCCTGAGTCTTAAGTCAATAAAATTCAGTTGAAGTTCTTTTCGTATTATTGTTCTCAAACTGCTAACTGACAAGCCAAGATTGTAATCTATCCCCTCTTTGAAAGCATAAAACTTAGCCAATTTATCAGTTCTATCATGCATCTGAAGACCAATGTGAGATGGAATCCACAGCATGTGCACTCTGACTCTACTATCCAGAATCCTACCATACCTGTGCCTGGCTTCTGACACGAGCATGCTACAAGTTATACTTGATGAGTTGAGAGCATTTATGGATGACAGAGAATCAGTTACAATTAGAGAGTTAACCTTAGATACATGGACGCATTTGAGTGCAAGGAGTATGGCAAACAGTTCTGTCTGAAGGGTAGAGGCCCAGTTATTGATGCGTGCTCCAATTTAGCCAAACAGCACACTCTCTCACAAATTATTTACGTTGATGGTTCTGTTCACCAATCCACTGGTGCAGCTGGTAGTGCTGCTGTTGTCATACAGAGTGATGGCTCTCTTAAAGAAATTGGAGCACGCATCAATAACTGGGCCTCTACCCTTCAGACAGAACTGTTTGCCATACTCCTTGCACTCAAATGCGTCCATGTATCTAAGGTTAACTCTCTAATTGTAACTGATTCTCTGTCATCCATAAATGCTCTCAACTCATCAAGTATAACTTGTAGCATGCTCGTGTCAGAAGCCAGGCACAGGTATGGTAGGATTCTGGATAGTAGAGTCAGAGTGCACATGCTGTGGATTCCATCTCACATTGGTCTTCAGATGCATGATAGAACTGATAAATTGGCTAAGTTTTATGCTTTCAAGAGGGGATAGATTACAATCTTGGCTTGTCAGTTAGCAGTTTGAGAACAATAATACGAAAAGAACTTCAACTGAATTTTATTGACTTAAGACTCAGGGAGTTTGACACCAGTCAGTCCATTTATCATCATTCTATCATGCAGGAGGAGCCACATGTCTATGGTGCATCCAACAAAATAAGCAGACTCTTGGATGTCACTACCGCCCGCCTCCGGCTGGTTACAAGTATCTTTGGCAGGTTAAATCACCACCACCAGATGTAGACCAAACAAGATGTAAACTTTGCCAGTTGGATTATTGTCACACCCTGCGTCATTATGTACTGGAGTGCGATAAAATTAATGAATTCAGAGACTACTCATTCAGAAATGTTCAAGATATGTCAAAGTATTTTATCCACAGTGGTATATTACAGACCATTCTGGAAAAATACCCTGACTTTGCTCCCTGTAAATAAAGCATTGACACGTGTGTGTGTGTGTGTGTGTGTATGTACATGTGTGTATGTGTATGTGTGTATGTATATACATGTATGCGTGTGTATGTGTATATGTATATGTGTGTGTGTGTGACCCAACAATTAAAATTTGCACCAATAACTCATTACAGTTGTGGCTGGGTGTAGACTAATAGATTGCTCATTGCTTTATAATTTGTTCATGAGTGCAACCATGTACAGACGTAAGTAAATTTACTTACATGATTCATTACCTTGTAACTAGTGAATTAATTACCATTGTACCTTGTTCAGCTATCAAAACTTTGGGGCCCAGTCTCTGGACCCTATATATAACTCTGTAATCTGCAAATACCTTTGTAACTTGTCATGATTGTGACCATCTGAGTTCATTACCTTTGTAACTTGCTCAGCTATCAAACTTTGAGGTCCAGTCCCTGGACCCATTATGTACCTCTGTAATCTTTTGACTACCGCCCACAGGATGGGTATGGGGTGCATAATAAAGATATCAAACTAACAACTCCAATTTCTTTAAGAGAGCCATCACTCTGTATGACAACAGCAGCACTACCAGCTGCACCAGTGGATTGGTGAACAGAACCATCAACGTAAATAATTTGTGAGAGAGTGTGCTGTTTGGCTAAATTATCAATACAGTTTAAGGCATCATGTTTGGCTTCAAGGCGAAGCTTTGGTTGTGATTTAAGAAGTAGTTTGGGGAGAAATGGAGGGATGGTAGTTTGGAATGGGGTAATATTCCATGGAGCGGAGAAGTGCCGCTGTTGCCTTACTTGCCACAGATCATGTATCTGATTCATGCGGAGGTCGGTTCCAGTTTTTTCGATCCATCTGGAGGAATGTTCACCAGTGCTGAGGAAAGTTTGGAGGGCTTCTGTGCATGGGTTTGAATGGGCTTGCCTGAGCATATTAACCCCAATTAGGATATTTCTTTCAGTAACACGATCTCTGATGCTTGGAATATCAAGTTCTTTCTGCATATTTAAAATTTTGGCAGTACGAGGGCATCCTAAAATGATCCTCATTGCTTCGTTCTGCAGTTTTTCCAGCCCTCCAAGCTTCCAGTCAGACACAAGAGCAAGTAGTGGGGCAGCATAATCAACTAATGATCTAATATAAGCAAGATACATCATTTTCACAATTTTAACATTAGCACCATACCTGGGGTGAAACCCTGCCACAACTCTAAGTGCTCTCAGCCTTTCTTTGTATTGACGACAAAGTCTCGTTACAACAGGTCCAAGTAGTGGGACCTCAAAGCCTAGATACCTGTATCTGTTTACATATTCTAAAAGAGACCCATCATGCAACTGGATCTGGCGAACTGTGCCTCTGTCGAGGAGGACGCCTATTGAGTATCTTTGTTTTATCAGTAGAGATTATCAACCCCAGGTCCTGACACGAGGCTAGTACATGGTTAAGGATGTTTTGGGTGTTGGAGAATCCGGTGGTGTGAATCATTATATCATCAGCAAAACTGATCATATAATGATGGGGCTGGCTAGGTATAACATTAAGTAAGGCATTAATTAGAATATTGAATAGAGTGGGACTGAGCACACCTCCCTGTGGGGTTCCTAATTCAAAGTCCTTAGTTATACTTCTATGCCCCTGGAACAACACAGAAGACTTTCTGTTGGACAGGTAGCCTTTAATCCAGCGGAGAAGCCATCCTCCAACATCCATTCTGGCAAGTTCACTAATGATTACATGTCTGTTGGCAACATCAAAAGCAGATTTAAGGTCAAGGAAGGTAGTGTATGAGCTGTCAGTGTGCAGAGTGAGAAAGGTGGCTATGCAATGGTGCACACTCCTTCCATGCATGAAACCATGCAACCGGGGGGACAAAAAATGTTAGATTCTGTTCATGAGACGATTAAGAATCATCCTCTCAAATGTTTTACATAAGCAGCTAGTAAGAGATATTGGGCGAAATGAATTTTGTTGATTGGGCTTAGGAATGGGAATGATGAGGCTGTTGGTCCAAGATTTAGGGAGCTCCCCAGTTACATAGCTCATGTTGTATAATTCGAGTAAAGGATTGCCTGGTACTCGACACAGCAATCTTAGTATATTGTAGGTAATACCATCCTCACCAGGTGACGTGGAGTTGCCTTTAGTTAGTGCTGCATCAAGTTCAAAGTCAGTGAAAGGAATGTTACAGTCATCTTCCTTGCTGAGCATAAAACAAACAAGTCTCTCCCTAGCATCATATTTGTCATTTAATTTCGCCTGTGTGGTACTGGGAAGATTTTCATAGCTTGATGTAACAGCCCAAGCACTGACTAGCTCATTCGCCCTATGTAAGGGATGAGGGTGTGCAATCTGACCGGTTCTGTTACCCTTAATTCTATTTATGTCCCTCCATGCTCGGCTAAGTGGGGTGTGAGCATTGAGACCATTGACAAATTTTTCCCAGTCAGTTTGCCGCAGCTCTGTCATACGCTCTCTGGCAGCAGCAAGGGCAGTTTGAAAGAGTCTCAGCATTCCAGGGGTACGATGTTTTCTATAGGCTAGGCCTATTCTGCGAGCAGTACGTTTCAGTGTTCGAAGTTTAAGATCATTGTAATAAGTATGGTTATTATAGGAGGTATGATTGTTATGGAAGTTGGTTGGGTTAACAGTTCCAGGAGGTTTTTGAGGCGGCTCTAAGTAGTTCTGAATACTGCTCACAAGGTCATTGTTAAAGGTCTCAACAGAGGAACACACATAGGAATTATACCAATCAGTCACATGTGCAACAAAGTCCTCATGTTGATCAGGGGGAACATTAAAACGTTTCCGTTTGAATATTCCACCAGGAAGGATAGTATTACCTATATCTAGTGAGGTTAGCCTTGGGAAATGGTCTGATGATATATCTGATACAATGGTAGACTCACAGCTGGCAGAAGTAATGTTGAAGCCAAGACACAGATCAAGGATGCCTCCATAGATATGTGTGGGTTCAAGGTCACCTATAATTTGCACATTATCATGACTATTTAACAGTGACAACAGTTGGTTACCATTACGATTACCAAACTGTGAGCTTCCAATGCTTGTGTGTCTTGCATTATAATCTTCAATTATAAGAGTAGGCTCAGACTGAGCACAAGTTGGGAGCTCCAAGTAATTGAACTTATCAGCAGGAGCATACAAATTAAATATGTTGAGAGCAGAGTTCCCAATATAAATCCTAACACCATGGTATTGCAGTCCCTCTGTTTTCTTATGTGTGAGAAGTTGATGGGGAAGTGATTTTTTAATATATAGAACACAAGAGTTAGTAGATTTGAGGTTATATGCAACAAATGATGGCAATTTAGGGGGCTGGGATTTTTCAGGGACTCTGCACTCTTGTAAACACACAATATCAATGGGTTCGGTGGTTACTTTATGATGAAGGTCAGGAAGTCTTTTTCTAAGTGATGCAATATTCCAGCTAAAAATATTAAGTTTATGTTTCCCTTTAGCAATGATGACATTCATTTTCCTAATTTTCCTATTTTTAATGCTAATGACCCCTTGCCATTTATTGATGATTATGATTGTCTTAGGAAAACAGGACTTCACTTTATTCATGTCAACGCAAGATCACTTCTTCCAAAATTGGCAGAGATTAGGATTCTAGCTAACAGAACTAGAGCGGCAGTTATATCCATCTTGGAATCCTGGTTGGATGATACGGTGACTGACGACGAGGTCAAAATAGAAGGTTACAATATAAAACGCTTAGATAGGAATAGAAAAGGTGGTGGAGTATGTGCCTACATAAAGAACGACTTAGCCTATAATCCAAGATCTGATTTAAATGACAATAAACTGGAGATTCTATGGTTTGAAGTGTTGCTACCCAAGACCAAACCCATCTTAGTAGGAACTAGTTACCGCCCTCCCATCCATGACCAGTTCTTAAAGGACTTTTCGAGAGTCTTGTCCGGTCTTGATAACAATGTGGAGACAGTAATACTGGGAGACTTCAACATCTGTTTTCAACAGCAAAATAACGGGCTATGTAAAAGGTATAAGCAAATTCTGGATTTAAATAGTTACACTCAACTAATTAATACACCAACCCAGATCACACAGTTCTCAGCCACCCTAATTGACCACATACTTTGTAACCTCCCTGAGAACATTAGTCAGTCAGGGGTCATTACCACAGGTCTTAGTGATCATTTCATCATTTACTGTACCAGGAAAATCACTAGGGAGCGGATAGGCCTACACAGGACAATAAAAATTAGGTCAACTAGAAACTACAATAAAGAAACACTGGTAAATATGCTACACAATTGTGACTGGTCAGTGATAACAAGTTGCACGGACGTAAATGATGCCTGGGAAAAATTCAAAACAATGTTCACTGCCATCCTTGATAATATTGTACCAGTTAAAGAGGTTAGGATTAAACGAAGAACTGAACCCTGGATGACTACTGAGATATTAGATAATATGAAATTCAGAGACCAGTTGATAAAAAGATTTAAGGCAAACAGACAGGATATTGCAGCGCTAAATTAATTCCAAAGGGTGAGGAACAGAGTGCAGAGGCTTATAAAAGGCACAAAGGCTAGGCACTATTGCTCAAAAATCGAAGAGTACAAGAATAACCCTAGAAAGCTCTGGCAACAACTAAAACAGTTGGGGTATATCCATAAACCCGAAGATAGATCTAACATAGGACTAAATGTTGATAACGAGGTATGCCACGAAACAACTAAAGTGGGAAATTGTTTTAATTCCTACTACACAACTGTCGCATCAACACTAGTAAGTATGCTACCAGCTGCATCAAATACCTTTAAAACATACTATATCAATAAAGGGGTAACTCAAAACAATTGTCAACTAGTAAGTGTATCTCATGACTTCGTGCAAAAAGAACTAAGCAGGTTAAACCCAACTAAGAGCACCAGACCTGATAACATCCCGTCTAAGTTCCTAAAATATGGTGCCTCTGAACTGGCAATTCCCATTGCTCACATAATAAATCTGTCCATCACCACTAATACAGTACCAGAGGGGTTCAAAGAGGCCAGAGTTACTCTTATCTTCAAGAAAAATAGTAGGTCCGATGTCAGCAACTATAGGCCTGTTAGTATACTCAATGTAATATCCAGTAATAGGACAGAAGAAAGGAATTTATAGGCGCATAAAAAGAGGTGAGGGTCATCTTATAAATCAGTATACTGACATTAAGAGGAACGTTAAAAAGGGGATAAGAAAAGCTAAACGGGACTATGAAATTAAAGTTGCTAGGGATTCAAAAACTAAACCAAAAAGTTTTTTCCAGGTTTATAGAACAAAAGTTAGGGATAAGATAGGTCCCCTTAAAATAACTCTGGGCATCTTACTGACAACGAGAATGATATGTGCTCTATTTTTAATAATTATTTTCTCTCGGTTTTCACACAGGAAGACACTAATAATATCCCAGTAATTAATTTTTACAGAGGCACAGAAGAAGATAAATTATGTAATATCACAGTCACTAGCGAAATGGTTATGAACAAACAAACAAACAAACAAATTTTATTTCATTGCAGATTGCAGATTACATAGGTATTGGTAGTTGCAATGTAAATTGAGTGCAAGGAGAGCCACTGACATGCCATGGCATTAGGGGCAGCTTATTCTATTCCTTAAAGACTATGTACTTAATATTAGAGAAATTTATTGAGTTTATTCTAGTTAAAAATTATTTTCAAAATTACAATATAATGAAATTTTACTGTTTAAATTATTATATAATGATATTAGATTGTTACAGGTGTTAAGATTCTTGAATGATAATATGGAATTGAGATTATCTTAAGGAAAATAACATTGAGCATTTTTGACATTAACTTATAATATGAGTAGGGGGTAACATAATAGTAACATATTATTAAAAATTGAGATTATCGTATAGGAAAGTAATAATGAGCATTTTTCAAAGTAGTTTATAGTATGATCATTTAGTTTTGGGTGAGTAGGTGGTTTTTGAGTTGAGTCTTAAATTGATTTTCAGACAAGATTATCTTAATATTTACTGGTAATGAATTCCAGATTCTGGGGCCCTTTATGTGCATAGAATTTTTACATAGGTTGATATGAACACAGGGTATATCAAAAAGTGATCTGTGTCTTGTGTTGTGGTCATGGGTCCTATTAAAGTTGGTGAGGAGAATTTTGAGCAGAGGGTTTATATTAGAGTGTAAAGTTTTATATATGTAGTAGGCACAAGAGTAAGTATGAATGTTCTTTACGGTGAGTAGTTTGAGACTTTTGAATATTGGTGGAGTATGCTGTCTAGAGTGGGAATTTGTTATCATTCTGACTGCGGCCTTTTGTTGTGTTATGAGTGGTCTAAGGTGATTTAACGTTGTTGATCCCCATGCACAGATTCCATAGGTGAGATACGGGTAGATAAGTGAATGATATAGTGCAAGGAGAGCTGATTGAGGTACATAATAGCGTATCTTTGATAATATGCCTACTGTCTTCGAGATTTTCTTGGAAATTTGTTGTATATGTGTTTGGAATTTAAGGCTACTGTCAAGGTGGATTCCTAGGAATTTTCCCTCTGTGAGTCTTGTGATGGGTGTACCATTGAGTGTTATGTTAAGTGGAACATTTGTGGCTTTGTCTTCCAAACTGTATGAAGTAGGTCTTGTCAGTATTGAGAGTAAGCTTGTTAGTCGTCATCCATGTTGATATTTTCTGTAATTCGGCATTAACAGTGTTGGCCAGTATAACTGGATTTGGGTGAGAGAAGACATATGTTGTGTCATCTGCAAATAAAATGGGTTTGAGTAGTTGTGATGCATTCGGTAGGTCATTTATGTAAATGAGCAATAGGAGTGGCCCCAGGAAACTTTTTTGAGGGACTCCGACTGTAATTTGTTGTGTGGAAGAGTTCGCTCCATTTGTGTACACGTATTGGCTTCTGTTGGTGAGGTATGACTTTAGGTAGTTGAGTGGGTGCCCCCTTATACCATAGTGTGCTAATTTTGTGAGCAGTAAATCATGGTCGACTGTATCAAAAGCTTTGCGTAGATCAATGAAGATTCCCAGTGGGACTTCTTTTTTCTCAAGTGCTGTATATATTAACTAGACCGACTGAAACAAAATAAATCGCCGGGTCCTGATGAGCTTTTTGCAAGGGTTCTTAAGGAATGCAAAATGGAACTCTGTGAACCATTATCTAACATTTTTAATTTATCTCTTCAAACAGGTGTAGTGTCTGATATGTGGAAGATGGCTAATGTAATTCCTATTTTTAAAGCAGGGGACAAGTCACTACCGTCAAATTACTGCCCAATATGCCTGACCTCAATTGTAGGCAAATTACTAGAGTCAATTATAGCTGATATTATTAGAAACAATCTAGATAACCATAATTTGATTAATGATACTCAGCATGGATTCACGAGGGGCCGTTCCTGCCTATCTAATTTATTAACCTTCTTCAGTAAAGCTTTTGAGGCTGTTGATCACGATAAAGAATTCGATATTGTTTATTTAGACTTTAGTAAGGCTTTTGATAGAGTACCGCACCAGAGACTGTTAAAGAAAGTGACATCTCATGGCATTGGGGAAAAAGTGCTGTCATGGATCGAGTCATGGCTCACCAATAGGATCTAGAGAGTGTGCATAAATGGGGTTAAATCCGAATGGGGACTTGTAACAAGTGGTGTTCCACAGGGATCAGTCTTAGGCCTGTTGTTATTTATAATATATATAAATGACCTTGACGAAGGAATTACTAGCGATATGAGCAAATTCGCCGGCGACACGAAGATAGGTAGGATAATTGATTCAAACATAGATGTCATAGAACTTCAGGAAGATTTAGACAAACTTAATTCGTGGTCAGAAAAGTGGCAGATGCAGTTCAATGTAGATAAATGCAAGGTTCTGAAGCTCGGGAGTGTCCATAACCCAAGCACTTATAAGTTAAATAACGTAGAACTTAGCCATACAGATTGCGAGAAGGACTTGGGGGTGATGGTAAGCAGCAACCTTAAACCAAGACAGCAATGTCTAAGCGTACGTAACAAGGCAAATAGATTACTGGGATTTATATCAAGAAGTGTTGGCAACAGAAGTCCAGAGGTTATATTACAGCTTTATACATCATTAGTAAGGCCTCACCTTGATTACGCAGCTCAGTTCTGGTCTCCATATTACAGAATGGACATAAATTCGTTAGAAAACATTCAGCATAGAATGACTAAATTAATACATAGCATTATAAATCTTCCTTACGAAGAAAGATTGAAAACCCTTAAATTACATTCACTTGTAAGACGTAGAATGAGGGGAGACATGATCGAGGTATACAAGTGGAAAATGGGTATTAACAAAGGGGATATAAATAAGCTCTGTCTTCAAGCAGGCACTGGACAGGCAACTCAAGTCGGTACCTGATCAGCCTGGGTGTGGTTCGTACGTTGGACTGCGTGCGGCCAGCAGTAACAGCCTGGTTGATCAGGCTCTGGTCCAACAGGAGGCCTGGTCACAGACCGGGCCGCGGGGGCGTTGACCCCTGGAATTCTCTCCAGGTATCTCTCCAAGAGAGAACCCACAATAATGGATTCAAGTTAGATAAGTTTAGATTTAGAAAGGATATAGGAAAGTATTGGTTTGGAAATAGGTTAGTTGATGCCTAGTAGGGTTATTGAAGCAAGGACCTTGGGTAGTTTTAAATTTAGGTTGGATAAATTCATGAGTGTGAGGGGTTGGATTTGAGTGGGAATTGCACATGAGTGAATAAAATTATCAAAGCTTATTTCTTGGGTAGCATTGAAAATTAGGTTGAACAAATATTCTGTTAGTTGGATGGAATGTGAAGGACCTCCCTAGTATGGGCCAACAGGCCTGCTGCAGTGTTCCTCCTTTCTTATGTTCTTAGCTACCAATCAGGCTTTAGGAGCTCTTACTCAACCGACACCTCCCTAATTAATCTGATGGATTACATGAGAACTGAAATGTCGATAGGGAACCTCATAGGAATGGTAACTTTAGACTTGCAAAAGGCCTTCGATACTGTCAACCACAATGTATTATGTAAAAAACTTCAAGCTATCGGCATAGGTTCCACAGACTGGTTTAAGTCCTATCTTAGCAATAGGAAACAAATTGTCAAAATCAACAAAACAGAATCAGAACCACTGCCGATAGCATGTGGAGTTCCCCAAGGTAGTATTCTGGGTCCCTTATTATTCCTGTGTTATGTAAATGACATGTCCATCAGTGTCAAGTGCAAACTCCTACTGTATGCGGATGACAGTGCTCTGTTAGTGTCAGGTAAAGACCCACAAGATATAGCTAATGTATTAACACTGGAACTGGAGTCCTGCAGCAAATGGTTAGTAGACAACAAGTTATCGTTACACCTCGGAAAAACAGAAGCCATACTCTGTGGCACGAAATATAAACTGAGCAGGGTAAATAATTTTAATATCCGATGTAATGGGGAATCCATCACCTCAGTTTCCTCAGTAAAATATCTGGGAATCCCCTTTGACCTATGCATGTCAGGATAATTGATAGGTAACAGTGTAGTAAAGAAAGCGAATGCCAGACTGAAGTTCCTCTACAGACAAGCACAGTGTCTACCTACTGAGGCTCGCAGGTCCCATGTCTTGCCCTTATGCAATGTCATATTGACTACGCTTGCTCTTCATGGTACTCTGCCTTGACAAAAAAACTGAAAGATAAACTGTAAATCACACAGAACAAAACGATAAGATTTATCCTGGACAACTTAAGTTGAATCAAGTTTATAAAATTGCTCACAAACAGTGTCCAGAATATCTTGCTGCCAATTTTGTCAAGGCTGGGAACCAAAGCAGTCATAGTACTAGGGAGGGAGAGCACAACTTTGTAGTACCCACAGTCAGTGACCAGGCTTCAAACACCTTTTATTGTACAGCAATACAGGAATGGAACAGACTGCCTTCACATGTCAAAGCCAGTCATAGCATCAGCCAGTTCAAGAAGAGAACCAAAAGGTACCTAATGAATGTAGCGACAGAAAGGGAGGAGAATTATTTTTTTTTTTAGATAACATACATGTACATGTAAATAACTCTTTTTACCTTATTCCTTTTAATTTTAGTATAATAACTAGTATCTACTAGTGTCTAATATTAAGGTATTAAATGGAACCCAATGGAAATAAGTCACTCTGTGTGACTTTTTGGGTTATCCTGGAGGGTTCTCTACACATATGCTGCTATGTATGATAATCTATGTAAGTGTATTTGTGTATACCTGAATAAACTTACTTACTTGCACTTTGGTGGAGGTTCCATCTGGGAGCGTTGGACGGCAGGGCTCGATACGGCGTACACTGTCAGTGGTCCTATAAACCCCAACAACAACAACACCTCGTGTTCCTGGTGGCTGTGATAAAGTCAACAATAAACAGTGTTTGTGGTGTCTAACACAGGTGAGTGACACCTGCCTTTATTACAATACAACATTCATGTGTTAGATGATACATAGAGAGAGTTTGAGACATGAAATATAATGTATTAAGACGACGAGGCGCCAGACATGATCATGTCTATGTCTTGTTGAGTGTACTCACCTAATTGTGGTTGCAGGGGTCGAGACTCAGCTCCTGGCCCCGTCTCTTCGCTGTCTGCTACTGGGTCTCTGCTCTCCCTGCTCCATGAGCTTTATCATACCTTGTCATAAAACTATGTATGGTTCCTGCCTCCACTATATCTTTCTCTAGACTATTCCACTTCCTGACTACTCTGTGGCTGAAGAAATGCTTCCTAACATCCCTTTGACTCATCTGAGTCTTCAGCTTCCAGTTGTGTCCCCTTGTTTCTGTGTTCCCTCTCTGGAACATCCTGTCACTGTCTACCTTGTCGATTCCCCGCAGTATTTTGTATGTCGTTATCATGTCTCCTCTGACCCTTCTTTCCTCCAGTGTTGTTAGTCCTATTTCCCTCAACCTTTCTTCATAAGACAGACCCCTGAGTTGTGGAACTAACCTTGTCGCAAACCTTTGCACTTTCTCTAGTTTCTTTACGTGCTTGACCAGGTGTGGGTTCCAGACTGGTGCTGCATACTCTAGTATGGGCCTGACGTACACGGTGTACAGTGTCTTGAACGATTCCTTGTTTAGGTAACGGAACGCTAATCTTAGGTTTGCCAGTCGCCCATATGCTGCCGCAGTTATTTGGTTGATGTGTGCCTCCGGAGACGTGCTTGGCGTTATACTCACCCCAAGGTCTTTCTCCTTTGCCGAGGTTTGTAGCCCTTGTCCACCTAGCCTGTACTCTGTCAGCGGTCTTCTTTGTCCTTCTCCGATCTTCATGACTTTGCATTAGGTGGGATTGAATTCGAGAAGCCAGTTGCTAGACCAGATGTCGAGCTTGTCCAGGTCTGTTTGAAGTCCTGCTTGGTCCTCTTCCGATGTGATTCTCCTCATTAATTTCACATCATCTGCGAACAGAGACACTTCTGAGTCTATCCCGTCCGTCATGTCTTTTACATATACCAAGAATAACACTGGTCCTAGGACTGACCCCTGCGGTACGCCGCTCATCACAGGCGCCCACTGTGATACCTCATCACGCACCATGACCCGTTGTTGCCTCCCTGTGAGGTATTCCCTGATCCATTCCAGTGCCCTTCCTGTTATACATGCTTGTTCTTCCAACTTCTTTACTAATCTCATGTGAGGAACTGTGTCGAAGACCTTCCTGCAGTCCAGGAAAATGCAATCAACCCACCCTTCTCTCTCTTGCCTTACCTCTGTTACTTTATCATAGAACTCTAGGAGGTTTGTTACACAGGATTTGCCTTCCCGGAATCCGTGCTGTCTGGTGTTTATTATCCTGTTCAGCTCGAGGTGCTCCACCATTCTTTTCCTGATGATTTTCTCCAGGACTTTGCACACTATACATGTAAGTGACACTGGTCTATAGTTTAGTGCCTCTTTTCTGTCTCCTTTTTTAAAGATGGGGACTACATTGGCCTTCTTCCATACCTCAGGTATCTGCCCATTTTCAAGGTATGTGTTGAATATTATGGTAAGTGGCACACTCAGTACCCACGGGGAGATATTGTCCGGACCCATCGCTTTTGAGGTATCAAGGTCACTGAGTAACTGCTTCACCTCCTCCTCAGTGTGTGAGGTGTTAGGTGCTCAGGTGTTAGGTGCTCAGGTGTTGAGTGTGAGGTGTTAGGTGCTCAGGTGTTGAGTGTGTGAGGTGTTAAAGATAAGATAACATTTCTTCGGATTTTTAACCCCGGAGGGTTAGCCACCCAGGATAACCCAAGAAAGTCAGTGCGTCATCGAGGACTGTCTATCTTATTTCCATTGGGGTCCATAATCTTGTCCCCCAGAATGCGACCCACACCAGTCGACTAACAACCCAGGTACCTATTTGCTGCTAGGTGAACATGACCTAGCTTATCTGTCAGTCTAGCTCTGCTTATCTGTCTTTCTGTCTGCCTGTGTGTGTGTCTTTCCATCTGCTTGTCTCAGTCTCAGAGAGCGGCTCATAAACCAACAGGTATTACACATGATGCAGAAGTGACAATGCCTATTTTTTGCCAGTCGCGCTTATTATGTCTTATTATCTAGAAGCACTGTATAGCACTTTGCCTGGAATTTTTGGGTTATCCTAGGTAATTTACACTATGTATAATAACTGTACTTGTGTGTACCTGTGAGAGACAGATAGACAGAGACAGAGATATAGACAGACAGATAGAGACAAACAGAGAGACAGCCTAAGTAGGTCAGCCAGCCAGCCAGCCACCTAGCCAGCCAGCCTGCCGAATACATATTACACATGTTGCATAGGTTAGTAAGTAAGTAAGTTTATTCAGGTATACACAAATACATTTACATACATTATCATACATAGCAGCATATGTGTAGAGAATCCTCCAGGATAACACAAAAAAGTCAGACAGAGTGACTTATTTCCATTGGGGTCCCTTTTACACTATAATATTTTACATTGTAGGATATATATGTTATTATATTATAAAGGATATATGTATACTAGGAATAAGGTAAAAAGAGTTATTTACATATATGTACATGTGTGTTAGCTAAAAAAATAAAAAATCATTCTCCTCCCTTTCTGTCGCTACATTCATTAGGTACCTTTTGGTTCTCTTCTTTAACTGGCTCATGCTATGACTGGCTTTGACATGTGCAGGCAGTCTGTTCCATTCCTTTATTGCTGTACAATAAAAGGTGTTTGAAGCCTGGCCACTGACTGTGGGAACTACAAAGTTGTGCTCACTTCCCCTAGTACTATGACTGCTTTGGTTCCCAGCCTTGACAAAATTGGCAGCAAGATATTCTGAACACTGTTTGTGAGCAATTTTATAAACTTGATTTAATTTAAGTTGTTTTACTCTGTCTTCAATATTCAGCATATCCAATTGTTGTAATTCATCCTGGCCTACATGCTCTCTTGGTCCCAGGTCCAGGATGAATCTTACCATTTTGTTCTGGGTGATTTACAGCTTATCTTTCAGTTTTTTTGTCAAGGCAGAGTACCATGAAGAGCAAGCGTAGTCAATATGACATTGTATAAGGGCTAGACATAGGGTCCTGCGAGCCTCAGTAGGTAGACACTGTGCTTGTCTGTAGAGGAACTTCAGTCTGGCATTCGCTTTCTTTACTACACTGTTCCCTATCAATTCTCCTGACATGCATGGGTCAAAGGGGATTCCCAGATATTTTACTGAGGAAACTGAAGTGATGGATTCCCCATTACACCGGATATTAAAATTATTTACCCTGCTCAGTTTATATTTCGTGCCAAAGAGTATGGCTTCTGTTTTCCCTAGATGTAACGATAGTTTATTGTCTACTAACCATTTGCTGCAGGACTCCAGTTCCAGTGTTAATACATTAGCTATATCTTGTGGGTCTTTACCTGACACTAACAGAGCACTGTCATCCGCATACAGTAGGAGTTTGCACTTGACACTGATGGGCATATCATTTACATAACACAGGAATAATAAAGGACCCAGAATACTACCTTGGGGAACTCCACATGCTATCGGCAGTGGTTCTGATTCCGTTTTGTTGATTTTGACAATTTGTTTCCTGTTGCTAAGATAGGACTTAAACCAGTCTGTGGAACCTATGCCGATAGCTTGAAGTTTCTTACATAATATATTGTGGTTGACAGTATCGAAGGCCTTTTGCAAGTCTAAAGTTACCATTCCTATGAGGTTCCCTATAGACATTTAAGTTCTCATGTAATCCATCAGATTAATTAGGGAGGTGTCGTTTGAGTAAGATCTCCTAAAGCCTGATTGGTAACTATGAAGAATGTTGTTGTCACTAAGATATTTAACTACTTGACAGTACACCGCCCTCTCTAGAATTTTGGATATTACACTGAGTATACTAACAGGCCTATAGTTGCTGACATCAGACCTACTATTTTTCTTGAAGATAGGAGTAACTCTGGCCTCCTTGAACCCCTCTGGCACTGTATTAGTGGTGATGGACAAATTTATTATGTGAGCAATGGGGATTGCCAGTTCAGATGCACCATCTTTTAGGAATTTAGACGGGATGTTATCTGGTCCGGTGCTCTTAATTGGGTTTAACCTGCTTAGTTCTTTTTGCACGAAGTCATGAGATACACTTACTAGTTGACAACTGTTTGGAGTTACTCCTTTATTGGTATAGTATGTTTTAAATTTATCAGAGTCTGTGTTAAAGGTATTTGATGCAGCTGGTAGCTTACTTACTAGTGTTGATGCGACAGTTGTGTAGTAGGAATTAAAACAATTTGCCACTTTAGTTGTTTCGTGGCATACCTCGTTATCGACATTTAGAACTATGTTAGATCTATCTATGGGTTTATGGCTATTCCCCAACTGTTTGAGTTGTTGCCAGAGCTTTCTAGGGTTATTCTTGTACTCTTCGATCTTTGAGCAATAATGACTTGCCTTTGCGCCTTTTATGAGCCTCTGCACTCTGTTCCTCACCCTTTGGAATTCATTTAGTGCTGCAATATCCTGTCTGTTTGCCTTAAATCTTTTTATCAACTGGTCTCTGAATTTCATATTATCTAATATCTCAGTAGTCATCCAGGGTTCAGTTCTTCGTTTAATCCTAACCTCTTTAACTGGTGCAATATTATCAAGGATGGCAGTGAACATTGTTTTGAATTTTTCCCAGGCATCATTTACGTCCGTGCAACTTGTTATCACTGACCAGTCACAATTGTGTAGCATATTTACCAGTGTTTCTTTACTGTAGTTTCTAGTTAACCTAACTTTTATTGTCTTGTATAGGCCTATCCGTTCCCTAGTAATTTTCCTGGTACAGTAAATGATGAAATGATCACTAAGACCTGTGGTAATGACCCTGACTGACTAATGTTCTCAGGGAGGTTACAAAGTATGTGGTCAATTAGGGTGGCTGAGAACTGTGTGATCCGGGTTGGTGTATTAATTAGTTGCGTGTAACTATTTAAATCCAGAATTTGCTTATATCTTTTACATAGCCCGTTATTTTGCTGTTGAAAACAGATGTTGAAGTCTCCTAGTATTACTGTCTCGTCATTGTTATCAAGTCCTGACAAGACTCTTGAAAAGTCCTCTAAGAACTGGTCATGGGTGGGAGGGCGATAACTAGTTCCTACTAAGATGGGTTTTGTCTTGGGTAACAACACTTCAAACCATAGAATCTCCAGTTTATTGTCATTTAAATCAGGTCTTGGATTATAGGCTAAGTCGTTCTTTATGTAGGCACATACCCCACCACCTTTTCTATTCCTATCTAAGCGTTTTATATTGTAACCTTCTATTTTGACCTCGTCGTCAGTCACCGTATCATCCAACCAGGATTCCGAGATGGATATAACTGCCGCTCTAGTTCTGTTAGCTAGAATCCTAATCTCTGCCAATTTTGGAAGAAGTGATCTTGCGTTGACATGAATAAAGTGAAGGCCTGTTTTCCTAAGACAATCATAATCATCAATAAATGGCAAGGGGTCATTAGCATTAAAAATAGGAAAATGAATGTCATCATTGCTAAAGGGTAACTGTGCCAAAGTGCATTTGTTACAAACAAAATGAAATCTGGCACCATTACCATAATTGAACACACATTCATTATGCACCCAACCTTTACACAATTTACAACCGGTAAGTTTACTGTTCTTCTTTCGTACCTTAGTACAGTGTATACAAATGTCTGGTGGTGTCTGAGATAATAATGTTTCTATTGTCTGTGCATTACCTATAGCGTTAAGGTTATCATTTCTAGCAACTAGACCGTCATTATCACCATGACTTATCTGTCTGTTTTGCACCTGTACCATAGATTGAGGTCCTGGATTAGTATGAATATCGCCACTTAATAGCGCCACTATGAAAGCTGTGCGCCATTGTTTTGTTTTGGAGATGTGGGGTTCCCAAACCTTGCGGCGATAGTGGCACTTACGTTTCTGGTATGATGGCCACTGTTGGGCTTTCACTTTCCAGGGAGCTATCACCTCATTCACCTTTTCCAGACCCCATGACTGATTTCCTTCTTTCGAGAAATGCACAATAATGATAAATATCATTATGGCAGCCTGAACCCCTCTGATGCCACCCATAGTTACTCCTCACTCTTTATCACTTCACAACAAAAATTTCTTTTCTTTTTTTTACTTTTTATTAAAAAGAAACCACTGATCCTATCAGACACCTAGCAATGCCTAGTAGCTACTCTAGAAATCACCACTGGTTACTAGTAAATTTTCTGTTATCACATACCCAGATTACCCCTCACTTGTCCCCTTACTTCGTAAACTCCCATCACTCCTCACAACTAAAAGATTAAATAGTCCCTGGCTAACCCCCAGCATACTCAAGTCCATTAATATAAAGCACCTATATGAAAAACAGTACAGAATGGGACAAATATCAAGAGAACAAACAAAACGCTACTCATCAAACCTAACGAGTCTGATAAGAAGGTCAAAAAAACTGTACTATGAGAACAGATTACATAACTTAAAAGGTGATATAAAAAAGACCTGGAAAACCCTATCTGAAATTCTAGGAACAAAAAAGATATCCACAAACAGAACAATCAAACTAACAAAACCTGATGAACCCCTACTCCCACCTATTGAAACAGCAAACAAACTCAATGATTTCTTCTCCACCATAGGTAAAAAGCTGGCAAGCAAAATCCCAAGTTCTAATACTCCACCTAACGACTATCTCACTGGCACCTATCCGAACACACTATTCCTAGCCCCAACCAACCCAATAGAAGTTTCACTTATAATCAACTTATAAATAACTTACCACCTTATATATACAAAAAAGCCTCCCATGTTCTCTCACCAATTATTGCAACACTTTTTAACAAATCCATTGAATCCTCTACCTTCCCATCAATACTCAAAATAGCGAGGGTCACCCCAATACATAAGGGAGGAGATCAAGCAGACCTGAATAACTACAGGCCGATATCTAACTTACCCCTTCTCTCCAAAATCTTTGAAAAATTAATTCATAGACAAATATATTCCTACCTCACCTCCAACAACGTACTCAACCACTGTCAATTTGGATTCAGGCCTAATAAAAATACAAATGATGCCATTATACACATGTTAGAAATAATTTACACCGCCCTTGAGAAAAAAGAAATCCCAGTGGGAATCTTCATTGATTTACGTAAAGCTTTTGATACAGTTGACCATGATCTGTTACACTTAAAATTATCGCACTATGGTGTAAGAGGACACTCCTTAAACTACCTAAAATCATACCTTAGCAACAGAAACCAATATGTGTACACAAATGGAGCTAGCTCCACCGCACAAACTATTACCGTAGGTGTCCCACAGGGAAGTGTTCTTGGCCCACTACTCTTTCTCATTTACATTAACGACCTACCAAATGCATCTCAACTACTCAAACCCATACTTTTTGCAGATGACACTACATACGTTATCTCTCACCCAAGCCCAGACACACTAGTCAACACTGCAAATACTGAATTGCAGAAAATATCTACCTGGATGATGACCAACAAACTTACTCTCAATATTGATAAAACCTATTTTATCCAGTTTGGGAACAGAGCTGCAAACACACCACTTAACATAATGATAAACGGGTCCCCTATCGCAAAACTCACAGAGGGAAAATTCTTAGGAATACATCTTGACAGTGGCCTCAAATTTCAGACACACATACAACAAATCTCCAAGAAAGTCTCAAAGACCGTGGGAATACTATCCAAGATACGGTACTATGTTCCACAACCAGCTCTCCTTACCCTATATCACTCACTCATTTACCCCTACCTCACCTATGGAATCTGCGCATGGGGCTCTACATCAATAACTCATCTCAGACCACTAATAACACAACAAAAGGCAGCAGTTAGAATGATAACAAATTCTCACTCCAGGCAACATACTCCACCAATATTCAAAAACCTAAACTTACTCACCATACAAGACATCCATACTTTTTACTGTGCCTATTACATACATAGAACACTCTATGCAGATATTAACCCACCACTCAAACTTCTCCTTACTAATTTTAACAGGACACATGACCATAACACTAGACACAGATCACTCCTCGATGTTCCCGTGTCCACCTAACACTATGTAAAAACTCAATGCACATAAAAGGCACGAAAATTTGGAATTCATTACCTGTCATTGCCAAAGAAACCCTACCTGTACCCCAATTCAAAACGATGCTAAAAAACCACCTTCTCACCCAAAGCTAATTGCTACATATCAACAATTCCCAGCAAAGTAGAATAATCACTTAACGTAAAACCTGACTTTAAAGTCAATGTAATGTATGAATGAACGAATGAATGAATGTAAAACCTGTTATGAATAATACTTACTTAGCTAATTATTCCCCAACACTTACATTATAATGACCAGTAAACTAACTGCAATGCAATTAATTGTTTTAAATTGTTATCTCACTCAATTAGTTGCATTGCTGCAATAAATTGCTACAATTAATTGATATGTTCAACTTATATTCAAACTTTAAAACTTAGATATGCAACTTTACTTATTTTATAAATTATCAACCATAACTTTTTATTATTTTATTATTATTATTGCTTTAATTTGTTTAATCTGATTTAATTAATTTTATAATGAAGACAAAAGTACAAAACTACAGTAGGCCCTCATTTAGCACGGTAGTTACGTTCCTGAAAACGTCGTGTTAGCTAAAATCGTGTTAGATAATTAAAAGAACTTATGGGAAAAATAGGGTTACGTTCCTGAGAGTCCCCAAAAAGCCAAACAAGTTTTTTTTAGACCAACAGATCTTACAAATATAAAAGAGAATATGTAATTGTAGTTCATTATCGTGATGTATTATGTTGTTTTTACTGCTTAAGACTACAAATGTAACAGAAATAATAGTATTTACCTTAAATTGTGGGTGCTGATGTTTGTGGATGATTGTGAAGAGAGTGGAGAGTTATGCTGTGGCCCTACTGGGCTGAGGTGGATAGTAGAGATTCTGGAACTGAAGTCGATAGTTGTACTGAGTGTCTCTAACTTTAATAAAGTCATTCAGTAAGTCAGTCAAGTCATTCAGTAAGTCAGTCAAGTCATTCAGTAAGTCAGTCAAGTCATTCAGTAAGTCAGTCAAGTCATTCAGTAAGTCAGTCAAGTCATTCAGTAAGTCAGCCCATTCAGTAAGTCAGTTAAGTCATTTAGTAAGTCAGTCAGTCAAGTCATTCAGTAAGTCAGTCAAGACATTCAGTAAGTCAGTCAAGACATTCAGTAAGTCAGTCAAGACATTCAGTAAGTCAGTCAAGACATTCAGTAAGTCAGTCAAGACATTCAGTAAGTCAGTCAAGACATTCAGTAAGTCAGTCAAGACATTCAGTAAGTCAGTCAAGACATTCAGTAAGTCAGTCAAGACATTCAGTAAGTCAGTCAAGACATTCAGTAAGTCAGTCAGTCAAGTCATTCAGTAAGTCAGTCAGTCAAGTCATTCAGTAAGTCAGTCAGTCAAGTCATTCAGTAAGTCAGTCAGTCAAGTCATTCAGTAAGTCAGTCAGTCAAGTCATTCAGTAAGGCAGTCAAGTCATTCAGTAAGTCAGTCAAGTCATTCATTAAGTCAGTCAAGTCATTCAGTAAGTCAGTCAAGACATTCAGTAAGTCAGTCAAGACATTCAGTAAGTCAGTCAAGACATTCAGTAAGTCAGTCAAGACATTCATTAAGTCAGTCAAGACATTCATTAAGTCAGTCAAGACATTCATTAAGTCAGTCAAGACATTCAGTAAGTCAGTCAAGTCATTCAGTAAGTCAGTCAAGTCATTCAGTAAGTCAGTCAAGTCATTCAGTAAGTCAGTCAAGACATTCAGTAAGTCAGTCAGTCAAGTCATTCAGTAAGTCAAATCAGTCAAAGTCATCAAGTCAAGTAAGTCAGTCAAGTCATTCAGTAAGTCAGTCAAGTCATTCAGTAAGTCAGTCAAGTCATTCAGTAAGTCAGTCAAGACATTCAGTAAGTCAGTCAAGACATTCAGTAAGTCAGTCAAGACATTCAGTAAGTCAGTCAAGACATTCAGTAAGTCAGTCAAGACATTCAGTAAGTCAGTCAAGACATTCATTAAGTCAGTCAAGACATTCAGTAAGTCAGTCAAGACATTCAGTAAGTCAGTCAAGACATTCAGTAAGTCAGTCAAGACATTCAGTAAGTCAGTCAAGACATTCAGTAAGTCAGTCAAGACATTCAGTAAGTCAGTCAGTCAAGTCATTCAGTAAGTCAGTCAAGTCATTCAGTAAGTCAGTCCAGTCAGTCAGTAAGTTAGTCACACAAACTTATGTGTACAAAGTAACACTTCATTACAGCCACAGGTTATGTCTTGTCTAATATCTTTTTCTTCGTTAGTTCTAAGACTTAATAAATGCTTAAACATTTTCTTGCCACTTTGAGCAACACTTGTATGCCTACTGGGTGACATGATTGCTTGGCAGATACAAGATATAGTAATTTAAAGATCAAAACACAATTCACTCTTATTCTTGACAAACACAGCTGGCTTGACGCGTATGGAATACGAATGCTGGGATGGTGGGGGTGTTGTTCGGGGAGGGGTAGCATGGGAAGGCGGGTGGTCTCCCCAGTTGTTCCACAACATTAGCACCGGCCGCTTGAGGGAATGGTTGTTTTTTCTTCCTGCAAACTATAAGTTTATTCAGGTATACACAGATACAGTTACAAAGATTATCATACATAGCAGCATATGTGTAGAGAACCTAGGATAACCCAAACTTTGGGTTATCCTAGGTTCTCTAGGATAACACTTTGGGTTATCCTAGGTTCTCTAGGATAACACTTTGGGTTATCCTAGGTTCTCTAGGATAACACTGGGTTATCCTAGGTTCTCTAGGATAACACTTTGGGTTATCCTAGGTTCTCTAGGATAACACTGGGTTATCCTAGGTTCTCTAGGATAACACTTTGGGTTATCCTAGGTTCTCTAGGATAACACTTTGGGTTATCCTAGGTTCTCTACACATATGCTGCTATGTATGATAATCAATGTAACTATCTCTGTATACCTGAATAAACTTAGTTTGTGCGAAGGAAAAACAAATTCCCTTTTCCTCAAAGCATGAGGATTCTTACAGCGGTAAATAACTATGGGCTTACACTTGAAATCACCTGATGCATTACCCAAAAGGAGCAAGGTGAAGCGATCCTTTGCTGTCTTGAAGCCTGGTGCACTTTTCTCTTGCTGACTGATATAAGTTCATGTTGGCATTTTCTTCCAGAAAACACTTGTCTCGTCAGCATTAAACACTTGTTGTGGCTCATAGCCACCCTTAGTAGGACCCCCACTGACTCAATGGTTTAACCTACTGCAGGCGACCGCGGGCTCAAAATTTTTCCCCTCCAGCGAATCGCGTAATATAAGGTTTACGTCGTGTTAGATAAAAATGTGCCGCAATTCTTCAATCGCGTAATACCCAAAACGCGCAACATAAAGTCGTGCTAAATGAGGGTCTACTGTATACTCCAGGATGTCTAAAACATTGTTGGGACCTATAAATACTTAGTATATATTTATAGACAATAGTAAATGACCAAGGTAGGCGAAAATGTTCACCTGTTGGTGTGATTGTGAATATTTGAGTACTATTTCAGTACATAATATTAGTGTTAGAACAAAGATTGGCTATGAAATCACAGGAACTATTGTAAATTGTAATTATCAGAACATAAAAATTATATAAATTAAAATGAAAACTAGAAAAAAAAGTATATCGGCAATACTTCTGCAAGGGGTAGGACTTGATGTTGCCGTCAGGTGAGCATCCAGCACCAAATTGGCAGGCTTATATCTCGGTAAGTACTAGCCCTAAACTTTTTTTTTTAGCCTATCCTGTTCATAAAAATGCGCTCTTCATTTAAAAAAAAATGATTTTTTTTTCAAAATATTCGGTGCAGTACGCAGGTGAACGTATATCTACGTGTGGACAGTTTAAGGGTTAAGATTAATAAGGCAATAAGAGTTCATATGTCATTAGATGAGTTACAATGAGTACAAGATACTTGAGTATTCTCTTAGATAATGCTATATGACTTTAATAAGTCTAGTAGAGAAGTTCACTAGAGAATAATTACAGTTTTGATATAGATTACAAAAAGTAGTCTTAAAGTTTAGAACAATTCAAAACAATGAAATTGAAACATTATAATTTTGAAGTAATGAGTAAATGGTTGAGCAATCCTCAGCACATTATACAGTAATGAAATTGAAACAATTTTAAGTTTGAAGTTAATGATCAAATAGTTGAGCAGTCTTAAATTATTAGAAGTTTTTGAGTAACTTCTGAGTAACTGGTAGGTGTTAGGTAAAGTGTTTGTCTGGTTAATTTTGGGTGATGAGGTGATTTCTAAGTTGGTCCTTAAATTGATTTGCAGACAGCAGGGGTCCTTTAGTATGTTCTGATAATGAATTTCAGATCTTCAGGCCCTTTATGTGCATAGCATTTTTGCATACGGAGAGATGGACACGAGGGATATCGATGAGTGATTTGTGTCTCGTGTTATGGTTGTGTGTTCTGTTTTAGGTTTCAAGGAGGAGTTTGAGAGGGGGTTTATATTTGAGTATAGTGTTCTGTGTATGTAGTAGGCACAATAATAAGTGTGGATACTTTGTATATTAAGCAAGTTAAGACTTTTGAAAAGTGGGGAAGTGTGTTGTCTATTGCAGGAGTTAGTAATCAATTGCACTGGAGCTTTTTGTTGGGTTATTAAAGGTTTAAGGTGATTTGCTGTGGTTGAGCTCCATGCACAAACACCATAGGTGAGGTACGGGTGGAGGAGAGAATTGTAAAGAGCAAGAAGAGCCGTTTGGGGTACATAGTACTGTATTTTTGAGAGGATGCCTACTGTTTTGGAGACTTTCTTTGGAAATTTGCTGTACGTGGGTCTGGAATTTGAGACCACAGTCAAGGTGGAGACCTAGAAATTTGCCGTGTGTTTAGTTGTATATTTGAAGCTGTGTTTAAAATAGCATGAAGTAGGTGTTGTTTATATTGAGTCAGTTTGTTGGTAGTCATTCATGTAGTTATTTTTTAGAAGTTCATCATTTACAGTGTCTGTTAGAATGGTTGGGTTTGGGTGAGAGTATACCTGGAGAGGGTTTCGGGGGTCAACGCCCATGTGGCCCAGTCTGTGACCAGGTCACATGGTGGATCAGGGCCTGATCAACCAGGCTGTTACTGTTGGCTCCATGCAACTGAACGTACAAACCACAGCCCTACTGGTCAGACACTGACTTTAATTGCTTGTTCAGTACCTGATTGAAGACAACCAGGGGTCTATTGGAAATCCCCTTATGTATGCTGGGAGGCAGATGCCTTATTGTGTTGTCTCTTATCATGCTAGTGGCACCACTGCTTTTCATTGTGGGGATGTTGCATCATCTCCTGAGTCTTTCGCTTTCATAGGGAGTAATTTTTGAATGTAAGTTTGGTACTAAACCTTCTAAGATTTCCCTTGTGTATATAATCATGCATCTCTCCCACCTGCATTCTAGAAACTTCAAGTGTTCCCAGTAATTGAGGTGGTTTATCGCAGTTATTCGTGTCGTGAAGGTTCTCTGTACATATTCTAGGTCAGCAATTTCACCTGCCTTGAAAGGTGCTGTTAGTGTGCAGCAATATTCCAACCTAGATAGAACAAGTGACCTGAAGAGTGTCATCATGGGTTTTGCATCTCTAGTTTTGAAGGTTCTCATTATCCATCCTGTCATTTTTCTAGCTGATGCAATTGAAACACTGTTATGGTCTTTGAAGGTGAGATCCTCTGACATGATCACTCCCAGGTCTTTTACATTAGTTTTTCTCACTATTGTGTGGTTAGGATGTGTTTTATAATTCAATATAATTTTAATTTCCTCACGTTTTCCATTTCGGAGTAATTTAAATTTCTCATCATGGCAGCCCATTTAAAGACTTAGTTGATGTCCACCTGGAGTCTTGCAGTGTCTTCAATGGAGGGCACTGTCATGCAAATTCGGGTGTCATCTGCAAAGGAAGACACGGCACTGTGGCTTATATCCCTGTCTGTGTCCGATATGAGGATGAGGAATAGAATGGAAGCGAGTACTGTGCCTTGTGTAACAGAGCTTTTCACCGTAGCTACCTCGGACTTTACTTTATTTACTATTACTCTTTGTGTTCTGTTTGTAAGGATGTTATAGATCCAGCTACATACTTTTCCTGTTATTCCTTTATCACGCACTTTGTGTGCTATTGCACCAAGGTTGAAAGCTCTTGCAAAGTCTGTGTATACTACATCTGTGTTTTGTTTATTCTTTACAGCATCCCGGACATTGTCATAGTGATCCATCAGCTTGGACAGGCAGGAGTGACCTGCTCTAAACCCGTGTTGCCCTGGGTTGTGTAACTGATGGGTATCTAGGTGGTTGGCGATCTTGCATCTTAGAACTTAGAACCCTTTCAAAGATATTTATGATATGGGATGTTAGTGCTATCAGTCTGTAGTATACTTTGGAATTGCTTTACTGCCACCTTTGTAGAGTGGAGCCATGTCTGTTGTTTTTAGTGAGTGTAGGATGACCCTTGTGTCCATGCTTCCTCTCCATTCAATGCTGAAGGCACGCGGCATGGGCTTCTTGCAGTTCTTGATGAACATAGAGTGCCATGAGTCTGGGCCTGAGCAGAGTGCATGGGCATGTCATATACTGCCTTTTGAAAGTCTTGTGGTGTTAGGATAATACCCAAGATTTTTAAGATGACCAAATTTTGGGTCTCATTCACAAAGAATTCATTTGGATTGTTGACCCTTAGTCTGGGCAGTGGCTCGGTGAACACTGACTCGTACTGGGACTTTAGTATCTTACTCATTTCTTGGCTGACATCTGTGTATGTCCCATCTTGCCTAAGCAGGGACCCAATACTGGATGCTGTTTTCACTTAGATTTGGCATAAGAGAAGAAGTATTTTGTTTTTTGTGTTTTCAATTTCCTTTATGGCTTTTAGTTCTTCCTGCGATTCTTGTCTCCTGTAAGATTCCTTCACCTTAAGTTCAGTATTTGCAATTTCATTAACCAGTGCCTCCCTTTGTTTTTCAGATATATTGGCATCTCTCAGCAGCTCTGTGACTCTTCACCTTTGTCTGTATAGGAAGCGTCTCTCTCCTTCTAGTTTACATCTTCTCTTTCGTTTTTCTTAATGAAATGTGCCTTGAGGAGATCTCAAGAACCTTGTACATGTACTTGTACCTTGTACATGTACTTGTACCTTGTACATGTACTTGTACATGTACTTGTACATGTACTTGTACATGTACTTGTACATGTACTTGTACATGTACTTGTAGTAAATAAAGATATTATTATTATTATTATTATTATTATTATTATATATTATTATTATTATTATTATTATTATTATTATTATTATTATTATTATTATTATATTATTATTATTATTATTATTACATAGATTATTTTTTCTAGGAAAATGTTCAGATCTGTGTTGTTTAGGATATCTCTCCAGCTTGTTTCATTTAGGACATGGTTGACTTGTTATTGAAGTTGAATTTTGTGAAGGTATCCTCATTAGCATTTGCTAATCAGGAGCCCTGTGCACACTTGTCTGTACCTCTATTATTTTGTGATCTGAGTGTATTGTCTTTGATATGGTTACATTACATATCAGATCATCATTGTTAGATGAGGTCCACTGTATTTTCTAGTCTTATAGGCTCTAATATTTGCTGGTTTAAGGCAAATTTGGTGCAGAGATTTAGTAGCTTATGTGTGTGTGAATTTTCTTCTGATCTGCCTCCTTGGGTAATCTCTCCTAAAATATTATTTGCTACACTCCTGCGTTTTAGGTGTCTCAAGTTGAAATCTCCCAGTAGCAAGATGTTTGGGGCAGGAGTTGGGAGATTTTCCAGACAGTGGTCAATTTTCAAAAGCTGACCCGAAATTGCTGGGAAGTTGCATCTGGAGGCTTGTATACCACCACAATGACAAGGCTTTATTTCTCAATCTTTAATGCCAAAACTTATGAGCAAATGAGCAACTCTGATGTAGAGGCCAATTTCCCCCCCTTCCCTTTGTTGCCTGTTTAGTCTGTCTCATCGAAATAGGTTATAACCTGTGATCCATATTTCCTTGTCATAATGATCCTTTATGTGGGTCTCTGTGAATGCTGCAAACATTGCATTTGACTATGTGAGTAGTCCCTTGATGTAAGGGATTTTGTTGTTTGTTGACGGCTGTAGACCCTTTATGTTTTCAAAGACAAATGTTGTTATATTGGTGGAATTTATGTTGTTTTTAGGGGGGTTTTATTTACTCGCTCTAATATCTGTTGTTGTAGAGTTGAGGCCAATGACTGTGTCTCTGCTCCAAAAGTGTTTTCAATTGGTGTAGGATTGCTGTCATTTCTTGCCAGTCTTTTTTCCCTCCTGGCACTAGAGAGGTTATGGCTCCCCTTTTTTGTATCCCATAGAATGGCTGGTCTGTGTCTTTTTGTCCACTTTAGATGATGTGCCTGCTGTCAGTGTTCACCTAGCAGTAAGTATGTACCTAGTGGTCACCTTACACTTGCTGTCAGTGTTCACCTAGCAGTAAGTAGGTACCTGGGTGTTAGTTACCTTACACCTGCTGTCAATGTTCACCTAGCAGTAAGTAGGTACCTGGGTGTCAACTTACACCTGCTGTCAGTGTTCACTTTGCAGTAAGTAGGCACCTAGGTGTCACCTTTCACCTGCTGTCAGTGTTCACCTAGCAGTAAATAAATACACAGTTGTCATCTTACACCTGGAGTATACATGGAGAGGGTTTCGGGGATCAACACCCCTATGGCTTGGTCTGAGACCAGGCCTCAATGGTGGATCAGGGCCTGATCAACTAGGCTGTTACTGCTGACCACACACAAACAGATGTACCAACCATAGCCAGGTTGGTCAGGTACTGACTTTAGATGCCTTTCCAGCACCTTGTTGAAGACATCCAGGGGTCTATTGGTAATCCTCCTTATATATGCTGGGAGTCAGTTGAACCATCTTGGGCCCCGGACACTTACTGTGTTGTCTCTCAATGTACTCGTGGCACCCCTGCTTTTCATTGGGGGAATGTTGCATCTCCTGCCGAGTCGTTTGCTTTCATAGGGAGTGATTTTCATGTGCAGGTTTGGTACCAATCCCTCCAGGACCTTCCAAGTGTATATTATCATGTATCTCTCTCTGAGGCTCTTTCAAACTGCTGTTGCTGTTGCCAGAAAGTGTATGACAGAGCTGCGGCAAACAGACTGGGAACAATTTGTCAATGGTCTCAATGCTCACACCCCACTTAGCCGGGCATGGAGGGACATAAACATAATTAAGGGTAATAGAACTGGTCAGATCGCACACCCTCATCCCTTACATAGGGCGAATGAGCTAGTCAGTGCTTGGGCTGCCACATCTAGCTATGACAATCTTCCCAGTATCACACAGGCAAAATTAATGGACAAATATGATGCAAGGAGAGACTGATTTGTTTTATGCTCAGCAAGGAAGATGACTGTAACATTCCTTTCACTAACTTTAAACTTGATGCATCAATAACTAAGGGCAACTCCACGTCGCCTGGTGAGAATGGTATTACTTACAACATACAGTGGACCCTTGGTTAACGAATACCCCGGAAATCGTGCAATTATGTAAGTATAATTTTGTAAGTTCTTGTGGAAGTGTATTTTTGGGGGTCTGAAATAGACTAACCTACGTGAAATTTTTCCTTAAGGGAGTAAATTCGTTCGGTAATGGCACTTGAGCAGACTTCAGGAGTGAAGTTTTTATGAAACTCGGGGGTCCACTGTACTCAGATTGCTGTGTCGAGTACCAGGTAATCCTTTACTTGAATTATATAACATGAACTATGTAACTGGGGAGCTCCCTGGTCATTGTGGTTGTATACAAGCCTCCGGATGCAACGTCCCAACAATTCCAGGAACAGCTTCTGAAAATTGACCACTCTCTGGAAAACCTTCCAGCTCCTGCCCCCAACATCTTGCTCCTGGGGGACTTCAACCTAAGGCACTTAAAATGGAGGAATATTGCAAATAATGTGGTAGCAGAGATAACACCAAGAGGCACCTCAGATGAAAACTTGCACACACACAAGCTTTTAAATCTCTGCACCAAATTCACCTTAAACCAGCAAATAATAGAGCCTACAAGATTGGAGAATACGCTGGACCTCATCTTCACTAACAATGATCTGATACGAAATGTCATCATATCAAAAACAATATACTCAGATCACAATATAATAGAGGTCTATACTTGTATGCGGGGGGTCCCAGACCGACAAAATATGATCAGTCACGATGAAGCCTTCACCAAATTTAACTTTAATAACAAAAACATAAGGTGGGACCAAGTAAACCAAGTCCTAAATGATATAAACTGGGAAGATAGCATCTCAGATCCTAACCTATGTCTAGAACAAATTAACTCTGTGGCACTTGAGGTTTGCTCAAGACAAATTCCCTTCAGGAAAAGGAGGAGATGTAAACTAGAAAGAGAAAGGCGCTCCCTATACAAGCGAAGGCAAAGAATAACAGAGCGGCTACAAGAGGCCAATATATCTGAAATACTGGTCAGAGAAATAGCAAACATCGAAATAAAACTAAAGGAATCTAACAGGACTCAAGAAATGCAGGAAGAACTAAAAGCCATAAATGAAATTGAAAAAAAAAACCCAAAATATTTCTGTTCTTATGCCAAATCAAAGTCGAGAACAACATCCAGTATTGGGCCCCTACTTAAACGGGATGGGTCCTACACAGATAACAGGAAGGAAATGAGTGAGCTACTAAAGTCCCAGTATGACTCAGTTTTTAGCGAGCCGCTAACCAGACTGAAAGTCGAAGACCTAAATTAATTTTTTATGAGAGTGCCACAGAACTTGATGGACACAAACCTATCTGACATTATCCTGACACCAAATGACTTCAAAAAGGCGATAAATGACATGCCTATGCACTCCACTCCAGGCCCAGACTTATGGAACTCCATGTTCATCAAGAACTGCAAGAGGTCCCAATCACATGCTTTTAACCCTTTCCCACAGTACCCAACGGCAAACCCATCCAGGGCGTTTGCGATGAAAAAATACGCCAACAGCGCCCTCAAATCAACAAAAAACTTTTTAGGGCCCAAGGGGAAAAAGATCGTCTCTAGTTCCATAATTTAAAACCAGCAGCATGGGACAGGTGCTTGAGGAAAAAAATCTGGGCTGGAGGTTTTGGTTTAAAGACAAAAAGAATGCAGTTTATTTTCGTAGATTTAAAGCTTGGGATTCCTGGGGTTTTCCCATCTCATGATAGAATTTGGAAAGGGTTTTAATTTCAAAAAATAGAGATAAGTAAAAGGTTCTGAGGCAAATACCGTGAAACTGAAGGCACGAAAATTTTTTCATCTTTTGGGATGAAAAATAAACAAAAAGGGCCCTGCTCAATACACTAACCATGGTAGTCAATTTCCTGCAAGTGCGCTAAAAAATTTTAAAATTTAACCATTTTCAATGATGAAAATTTAATTTTCCATAAAAATGAAATTAAAATTTTGGGGAGAAAAAAATTCAAAATGGGAAAAAGCAAAAGTTATGCAAATTACAAGACCTGTGGCAATGCATCTGCTAAAATGACAGGGTAAAATGAAAATTTAAAGGATGCCAAGAATGATTTTATGTCTTTTTTCTTCTGGAATATTTGAATTGCACTTTGGAAATTGTGTGAAAATTGGACCTTAAGGCCCATTTCTGGACCCATTACTGCCCCAAAATTTTCCCCCCCCCCCTGGGTTTCTTCTCCTGTTTTAACCTGGCCCTTCTCCGGGGTTTTTAAGGAACTCAGTTTTTCCGACTTTAAAACCTTTCTTTGCCGGGTTAATAGAAAAAAAAAATCTATTTTTTCCCGGGGGTTGAAAATCTTTTTCCCTAAAAAATGACCAAAAGTAAAAACGGGTTTTTGGGCCTATTAAAAAGCCTTTCAAACCTCTCCCCCCCTTTTTTCCCACCCTCTTCGGTTCCCAAAAATTAAAACCCGGTCCTTCTTCCTTTGAGTAAACCCTGAATCTCTGCTTACCTTGGAAAATGAAACAAAAAGACACTTTTAAACTTAAGGGGCCAGTTGGCTGAGGGAAAAATTTCTTCCTGTTAAAACCTGAAAAAAAAATTTCACCCCTTTTCCCTTCCCAACCCAAATGGGGAAAAACTTTCGGCCGGGGGTGTATGAAATCTCCCTTGCCTCCCCTTTGAGAATCGCATTTCTGTGACGGGGGATAAAAAATTTCCCGGGGCCAAGTCCAGAACCTTTTCCTTTTTTTTTTCCTGGGCTGGAATACTTTTTTTTCTCCTTTTCCCGGCGGGAAAATTTAAATAAAAAATTCGGGGCCCCCCCTGGGGGATAAAACCCTTCTGGGAGTTAACCTGTCTCCCTAAAAAATTTAAAACCCACTCCCCCTCCAAAAAAAAAGTTTGAAGTGAACCCCTTTTTTCCCCTTTGGGCCCTGAGTTTAAAACAACACTTGCGGGAAACTTTTCCCTCCTCCCACTTGGGGGAACCCAATCCCGGGCGCCTTAAGGGGGCCCCGCCCCCTGTGAACCTGAACCGGGCTCTTTCCTGCTGAAAGGCTAACCCCTTTGCCCCGTACCCCGGGCCTTCTCCGTCCGGGGGGGGGTTTCCCCCCCGCTCTCTCTTCTCCCGGAAATTTGGACCCAGCCTCTTTTCCCCCAAAACCCCAAATAAAAAACTCATCCCCTTTCTTTTTTCTTGAAAACTTAAAAGGATATTCTTTGTCTACCAAAATTAATTTTTGTCCCTTTTTTGGCTGATAAAAATGTCCTTTTTTCTGCAACCTTTTTCCTTTCCCCCTCTCCTCCTTTCCTTTGACCAAAAAACCCCCATTCCTCCGCTAAAATTTAGTGAACTTGGGTTTTTGGAGTGTTACCCTGGTTCCCTTTCCCTTTTTTTTTTTTTGCTTTTTTTTTTGGGAAGTTAAAAAAAAAAAAACCCAAGCCTTCTCGTGGGGAAAAGGGGACCCCCCCCGGGGGGGTCTGTTGGAGTGGGGCCCCAAAAAAACCTTTTTCCCTTTTGAAAAAAAACCCCCGCCTTTTTTTGGATTAAAGGAACAGTTTTTTTCTTGTTTATATTTTCTATTCTTTTTTTTGGGCCCTCTTTGATGGGGAAAAAACTTTTTGTGGGTAAAAAAATTAGTTTCTTTGGGGACCTTGAAATAAATAAAAGGGAGGGGAAATCTTTTTTTCCCTTTAGTAAAAAACTCCAGCCCCTTTTTCCCCCGAGCCTTGATATTAACCCCCTCTCTCTCTTTTTCCTCCCATTGATGTAACCCCCCTCTCTTCCTCCCCTGACCTTGATAGTAAACCCCAAGTCTCTCCTTTTCCCCCAAATTATGGAACCCCGCCTTTTTTCCTTTCCTGCCTCCCTTATTTTTCCCCCCCGCCCCCCCCCTTTTCCTCCTGGGCCTTGATTGAACCCCTCATTTCCTTTTTCCTCCCCTGCCCCTTGTAGTCCCCAGCCCTCTCCCCTCCCCCGGGAAAGGCCCCTTATCTTCTTTTTTCCCTGCCCCTTTTGGGACCCCCAGCCCTCTCTCTTTCTGCCTGACCTTTTTAAAACCCCCTCTCTCTCTTTTCCTCCCCTGACCCTTGTTCCCCAAATTTTCCTTCCCTTCCGGGCCTTTGAGGCTTATTTCCCTCTCTTTCCTCCCTGCCCGGGGAACCTAAAACCTCTTTCCTTCCCGGGCCTTTTAAAAAACCCCCTCTCCTTTTTTTTCCCTGTGGGCCCCTTTCCCCTTTTTCCCTTTCCTGCCCTGGGTGTAAACCCTCTCTCCTCTTTCCCTAGCCTTTTGCTCTATTTCCTTTCCCCCTTCTTCCTTTAGGGGCCCCCCCCCCAACCTTATTTTTTCAATAATTCATTTGGGAAAAAGAAAAAAAAATTTTTTTTTAGTTAAATTTGGGGTTTCTGTTCCCTGGGGTTAGGGTTTTGATCCATACCCAAGGGGAATTTTTGTTCTGTAATATATTGTAGACTGAACTTGTTTTTTGTCTTTTTCCCGCTTTGTGCTTTTCTTTGAAACTAAAAAGCAAAGGTTTAATAAGTCTGCTTTGGCCCCAAAAAACCTCTGACCAAACTGGCACCATTTATTAATTTTAATAATTTTAGGGAAAAATCCAAATCCATCAAGGTTGTGATAAGGTTGTGCCCATAAGGTACCTAGTCCAGTCAAGGTACCTTTAAACCCGTCAGGCCTTGCTCCATCAAGGGGCCCCCTTTATCAAAATACCCATACCATTCAAGTTTCTAGTTACCAGTAAAAGGACCTGCTCCCTTCAAGGTTCCATTTTATCAGTCCCGCTACCATTTTAAAGTTTCCCCTCCCGTCAGGTATGCAGGGCCTTAAAACAGTACCTAGCTGCCAGTCAAGGTGCCTAGCTATCCATCGGCCAGCTCCGTAAGGCCACTACCAGTCAAGGTATGGTTCCAGTCAAGGTCCTAGCTACCAGTCAAGGTACCTTTTACCAGTCAAGGTATGTAGTTATAGTCAAGGTAAGCTATCATAAGGGGGTTTTCCAGTCAAGGTACTGCCCAGTCAAGGTTTGCCCATCAAGGTCCTCTCCCTCAAAGGGACCTGCTCCAGTCAAAAAATGCTCAGTCAAATCCTAGCTCCAGTCAAATTTCCCAGCTTCAGTCAAGGTTAGCTACCCGTCAAGGCCTAGCTCCCCGTCAAAGGTATTGCTTCAGTCAAGGGGCCAGTTACCAGCAGGGGACTAGTTACCAGTCAAGATAATAACTCCCCCAAAATCCTCTACCAGTCAAGGTACCTAGCTACCATCAAAGGGACGTTCCACTCAAAGGTACCTATTAATCAAGGTAATTGCTGCCAGTAAGGTCCTAGCTAAAATCAAGGGACCTAGACCAGTCAAAGGGACCTATTGCCCGTCAAGGCAACTGCCAGTCAGGGTACCTGCTACCCGTCAAGGTACCCAAATACCCCTCAAAGGGACCTGTTACCCTCAAGGTCCTACTACAGTCAAGGTAATTAGCTGCCCGTAAGGTCCCCTTTTTCAGTCAAAGGGACCTATTTTTTTAAAAAATAAAAAACAGTCAAAGGGACCAAAAAACCAGTCAAGGACCTAGCTAAATCAAGGTACTAGTTACCATCAAGGACCTATTACCCGTCAAGGTAATTAGCTTTAATAAGGTACCTGCTTCAGTCAAGGTACCTAGCTTCCCCTCAAGTACCTAGTTCCCGTCAAGGTACTACCCCATCAAAATCCTAATACCCTCAAGTACCTAGCTCATCAAGGTACCTAGTACAGTCAAGGTCCGCTAAAATCAAAAGGGACCTAGCTCAGTCAAGGTACCACTAACAGTTCCTGCTTATCGGTCCCGTACCAGTCAAGGGACCTAGTAACAGTCGATACCCGTAACATCGGTATAGTACAGTCAGGACCCTTTGCATCAAGGTTTTCTCCCGTCAATCCCTGCTGCCCGTCAAAAGGGCCTCTAATCAAGGTACCTTATGTAAGGTACCTGCTCCATCATACTACTACCAAATCTGCTCAGTCAAGGTACTTCCATTCAAGGTACCTAGTCCCGTCAAAGGTTTTGCTTCATTTAAGGTACCTGTTTCCAGTAAGAACCACTACCATTTTAAAAGGACCGCGGAGTCAAGGGGGCTTTGCTACCATTCCGGTACCAGCATAAGGTACCTAGCTCAGTCAAGGTCCCGCTATCATGGGTACCTCTTAGTCGGGACCCGGACCAGTCAAAAGGTACCTAGTCAGTCAAAATCCTATCCGTTTGCCTGGCCCAAAATCAGGTATTATTCTAGTCAAGGGTGCTTTGCTTCAGTAAAGGTTATTTTGGATAGGTAACTGTTTTCCCTAAGGTTCTAGTTACTCGGTATTTTTTTTTATTTACAAGGTTCCGCTCCAGCAAGTTACCTGCTAACAAATTTAGCTACCAGTAAAAAGGTACCTCCTACCAGTAAGTTAAATACCATCAAAGGCCACTCCATCAAATCCCACTCCCTCAAGGACCTGGGCTGCCAGTCAAGGTGATTCTACACAAAGTACCTGCTAAGTTTGGTCTGGATCAATCAAGGTCCTAGTAAGTTAAAAGGGGGCCCCTATAGTGGGTACCTGGGGGCCAGTGAATCCCGGGGTCCTTCGGGGATCCCGTGGCATGGGCAG